>JBCAUG010003661.1:0-11460 GCA_038406175.1 Haplosyllis leylae | reverse complement strand
TGGGGCCCCCGGGGGAGTCTGGTTTTTGCGGAAGGGAGGGGGGGGGGGGACTGAGAAGTCAGTACATGAGACTGTAGTCTGGCAGTGTTCAGTGCAATGGAGTTAGGTGGACAGTAGTGCCATGGGTCAGTAAATTGGCTGCATTGACTCCTCGCCCGAGGTTCTTCACATTAATCACATTAGTTTGTTTAACTTGCCTGGTTCCTCATCTCTAGATACAAATAATTTATGGAATTAAGCGCCGGTGACCCAGTCCCTGAGGTTTGGTGACAGAAATGTAAAACAGTCTCAATTTACAGTAAAATGTTCACAAATGTAGACCCAATTGTGTGTATTCGAAAAAAACACAGCACTCAACTGCAGAATTTCTCTAGAACATTAAACGATTTCTTGTGCAGATATTGGCATTGTGCAGTGGCGGATCTAGGAGGTGTAAGGGACGCACGCCCACCTTCTGGGTCAAAAATTCTTCATTTTCATGCAGTTTACGAGGAAAAAAAAGGTAAAATAATAGGTAGGTTGGCGCCCCCCGTTAGGGATTCCTTCTGGGAAATCCTGGATTGCCGCTGAAGGGAAGGAGGGAATTATGGAATGGCTACTATTCTAACATAAATATTGATATATTGCGCTTTTATCAAAACCAGTGAAGTTACAAACCGTGAAACGTGATTTAAAAAAAAAAAAAGAAATAAAAATAGAAATCAGTAGAACCTGGAGAGATCAAACGAAACGGAAATCTTCACGTGTTAATCGTGACAAAATTAGAACGAAATCTTTATTATTAGCGCTACACATGTCACTAAAAGAAGATTCAATTAGCGCCACAGCGAATGTAGAACGAATTGCTACTATTAATTGATATGAAAGCGAAAGGATTCTCGAGGCCTGCCCCCTGGGGGGTCGAGATCTCTGTGCGGTTGGAACAGCTGACAAAGATTGCCCTCCCCGCTCTCGGCCCCGTGCAGTGCTAAATAATATAGTATGCATAGCGGACAAAGAGGAGCGCCAGCTGAATAATAAGCTTTGTCATATTTCTGCGAAGTCAACTTTGAACGAAATGAATGAAAACATTTCCGGAAATGCCTGTTGGTTCCCATTTCTTTTGAACAGGAACGTTTGAACTTTGTGCCGCTCTTCGTTTTCCTGGACAACTCTCGCCCCAGGTTTTGCCCTTGGATATGGAGAAACTATAAAATTAGAATTGGTTTCAATGACTTTGGTGTACCTAACGAGCTTAAATACTCTACTGCTTAACTATAAATTATAGTAAAACGCACGTTGTGTCGTAGTGAATAGTATTTGTTGTCCCGTGTAGTGTTGTGATTTTTGCCACTTTGAACAGTTGGTGTGGATGATTTGATTGTATTGGACAGGAATGTTTCTCTCACTGCAGAATTCAGTGTAACTAGCCACGACCAGTTCTTTGAAAAGGTTTGTCTTTGGCACCTAGACTCTAGCTAGACGGCCATATGATGCCAAACATACGAGCAGACAAAGCCGCCACACGCACTGCTTGATATATTGATATCCTATCTAAACATGGTACTGAAGTATGCAAAAAATTATGATCATCTTCTTTAAACCGTATCATTTGGGAGAGGAAACGGAAAACACGCAAGAAAATTAAACAGAATTGTAATATCCATTATTGCTCTGAAGGATGGCTGCATTGTCCATTCCATGCATGGATGGGTCCCACCACAATTAGATTGATTGGTTAACGACTGAAAATTGGCGTCTCTTTGTTTCTTCGCACAAACGTTAATTGATTTCTTTAGCTAACCCCCCCTGGTGGGGAAAAACGTTGAGGAATAAACATCCTGTGTTATTGCGTATCATAGAGTAACCTTGGATCCCTGCCTTCAGAGTTGTTGCTTCTTTTCCCCATTATTGCAAAATAATGCAAGTGTTCACATTGTGCGATTGGGACCAATCACAATCGAAAATCGCACAGTGTGAAAGGACCTTTTTTGGTTTTTGAAAATGGGCAAAGTGTAGGCCTGGGTTTGTTGTCCCTTTCCCCTGGAATCCTAAAAACCGTCACTGAAATCGAATTCCATTGGTCAGATAGCTTTGATTGCAAAGAGAGACATACCGTCCAGTGTTTTTTTTTTCAAAATGAAGGAATTTCCGTCCAATTAGGTGAATTGGACAAAATCACTCATGCATAAATTAGGATAAATCAACAGTCTCACACAAGCACAGAAAATACTTTAGTGTAATGTCAGAGTGGTTGACTGCTGTGGAAACGGCCTGGGTTCAATCCCAGATCAAGTCAATTTTTTGAGAATTTTTCTTTTAAATTCATGTAATTCGACGAAAATCTCTAGTGTAGAGGCTTTTCGTTTGCGCCCATTGCACGCAACACATCCTAAAACCTGTTGTTGAATTCCTTTGGTCAGATTGAAGAGGTTGGTATTTCCGATGTAGACCGATCAAATTCTCATCAGAGTAACAAGGTACTGAACCCATGACTGATTTCCTATTAGAGATCCGCATATCTCAGACACATAAATCATTCCGGTGGTCAGCGGGTCCGATCAGGGGGACTAGGTCGGAGGGTCAGTAACCAGACTAATTCATGATATGCCACGTTATACCGTAAAGGAAGTACTACAAGAGTTTTCACTCGTCATTGGCCGCTGTAGGAGGGAGGGGGCGTACAGGACGTGCACCCCCTTTCGGTTACACTTTCTTCATCTTCGTTCAGTTTTCATAAGAAATTGGTCAAATAGTAGTTTAGCACCCCCTTAGGGCTTGGAACCTTCTCTGGATCTGCTGCTGCTTATGTCTGTGATTCTGCCCACGAAAGGGAAGGGGTCTCTATCCCAGAATGCACTGGGGCTAGTTAGGAAGGACTAACAACAGACAGAAGAATCAAGTTGGAAGGAGGATCCTCGGGGAAGGACCAGCCAAGAAGGACTCATCAGAAAGGAATGCTAGTCAAGGGACTAGCCAAGGGCTAGCCATAGGAACAAGGGGCGTGGTCGATATGTCTCGGAATGTTAATGGGAGACTGCCTTGTTGACAAATGGTTCTGCTTCTCCATACAAACCATTTCTGAGACTATTGTGGAAAGTATTGTTTTTGAATTTGTTTGATGTTTCAAGTACATTTGAGCATGTTTTGTTTTTAACCCCCATCAGTTATCGTCCAATGCGGAGGGGTAGGGAGGGGAGACATTTGCCCACTAGTATATGCAGCGACTCAGAATTCTGAGAAGTCTGTCAGCGGTATCCAATCGGCAGACAGTTCACCTCTCAAGGCCAGTCTCTGGCTGGAAGGTTTAAAGAGAAGTCATTGAACGGCCGGTCATCAATCATCATTATAATTCCTTCAAAGCCACAACAAAATCAAACCCACAAAGAAAGACAGATAGTAGTTCACTTTTCCTTGGAACAGTGAAGCCCTTCTCACGAGTGATCACAGCCTTCAATTCCCAACTTTCCAAAGAATATTTCATTTTAAACACACCGAAAATCATTCTAGTTGGTATTCTTTACAAAATTGTTCGCTCACTTTCAACAAATCTCATAATTTTCCACTTTACTCATGTTTTGTGTTTCGGATTTGCTTCAGCAATGACATGCGGTGCGCTTACATGCGTTCATGAGAAGGTTCAATGACCTCTCGTCTTCATACGTACCGTCTCCAGTTAAACAGAACCGTTCCGTGATACACCGAACCTTTCAATGAGACTGCCCTGGTTACAACCCCATCTGGCTGTGATTGGCTTCCTCCTACCTAGCCGAACTAATGTATGAAATATGAAATATCATAGACTCTCATAAGCATAAAACCTAGATTTTCAACTTCAAACTCAACAACCCATTAAATACTATAGTATGTAAATTTAGTGAAAATGTATCTAAATATTTCACCAGCTGGTTCACTAATTCACTTGTCTGTCCAAAAGTCCCCTGTGACGTCATAAATCCAGCTGTTTGTCCCACAGCCGTTTTCGTCCCGGCGGACAAACATTTGAATATTAGTAAGATTGTTCATTGATATTTATGAAGGCTTGACATTTGTCGAGCAAGAACCGAGCGTGCGTTGGAGAGTCCCACCAGTGGTTGAAACAGTAAGTGGATCAAAAGACTTGGTTGCCATGCTGGCCGCCAAGAGGTCAGTGGGTGATGCACAAGAGATGAACCACGCCAACACCTGAAGGCATGCAGGTAACAAATCACACGATCAAGGATTCATCTTGACTTTGATGTCATCAGAAGTCTACAACAGGGTTCTGTGACCCCACGAAAAAGTCTTGCATCCTTCAGATCCATCCTGGCTTTGAAACCCAAGGTAGACGACACCAGAAGACAAAATCAGGGTTACCAGTGACCCTACAAAAAGCACTTACATCCTCCAAGTATGTGGCACAAGTACCAGAGAGTATCGTGGGATTTGATCTGAGAATAATGAATTTCACACAGAAGCGTTTGCACAGACAGGGCGGGGGTAACTCTTTCCGCTTTGTGCGATAATCTCTGTCCATATTCTAAATGTAAACACGGATTAGATCTGTTCATGAAACATGAATCATTCGAAGACGACTAGACATCTACTAGTCACTGGTACAATTCACATGTATTCTGTCTGAATACCAGGGCTGGTTCCTGACCACTGGTCTAACACATCTTACTGTAGTTTATCTACTGAGATAGACTAAAAATCCTAATGGAAAGGGATACACAAAGGTAGAATGATTTTGTAGATTTCTGACTAAGTTTTTGTCTGTGTGGATGACCTAAATTTAAAAGTTGACGATGATGATAAGGAATGATGGTTATTTTTGTCAAAAACACTCAATCTGAACACGTTGTGTTTCTGATTAGTCAGATAATATGTCCTGATCAATAACGACTCTTTCAAGCGACTATAAGGGTGGAGCGGCAGCCTGATGAGAACATTTGTTTTATCACATGGTTAGTTTAACATCATATCCATACGACAGACGTTTCCAATAACACCGTAATTGACTGCTTGAAATAAAACGTTGGGCTTATGTGAACACTTTCATGTCCAGGTATAATTCCGACAGATTAGAACGAGGTGGCATCTTACTAATTCAATAACATGCATTTTGAGGGTCGGAAATTAAGTTTAACTTCATGTAGTAAATTATGCATACGTGAAATGCTAAAAACCTGATACCTTTCCTACCGTCAAAAATCTAGAATTTTGTACGTAGCAATGCGACGTCAACGTCTTTTGCTCGACGTCGTTACATCGTAACGTCGTTTGTTATTAACCTGACAAGCGTTTTCTAAAACTAAAATTAAATTTTTACATTTCTTTTCAAAATGTCAAAAAAAAAAATTATTGACAAGCACGAACAGACATTGATATTATCAACGTTTATTTTTGTCACAAGTACAAAAAAAGTTTTCAAAAAAAGTTTGAAAACAAGTTGAAATATGAGATTGTTGTATGTTTTGTTTCAGCGACGGCGGCCTTCAAGAAACGAACGTTATCTGGATTACGATCTCTAAAAATAGCTTTAACATTTTACGGTAACGTGATCGCATCAACGTCAAGCTATTCAATATCTTCTTGAAATATTTTTCCTCGTCGATTATCTTTTTGTATTGTCATTAATAATCCGTATCTGATGTACGGTGTCTATTAACAACCAACAAAAGATCTTGAGATTTTAAAGACTAATTTTAGCAATTGTCTGCTTCAATTGATTTTTTGCTCAACAATATCTTTTGTTATTGTCAGTAATTTTCCCTGTGCTGAATACATGTAGCGAGACTGAAATTAATTCTTACAGAAGAAAATATCTTCGAGTAGTCGGATCTACTTTTAGCTATTGACTTTTTTCAATTGATTTCAGAAATTAAATTTTTCTTTGAATGGATTTAACCCACAATGTTTGAGATCTTACATTTGACCTTAGATCTCAGTACCCGTTGCCCTGGTTACGACTAAAATCATCATTGACTACAGTACGTGAAGGAGAAATATAATTTGCGTCGTCCCCGTTCGTAACCCTCGTATCACACAATTGGCTCTGGTACCGACTGAAGTGATACATCTCTGGTTCAGCCCCAGGCAGGTTCAGCCTCAGCCAGACAAAATATTGAGTGTATTTCTCGCATAAAACAAAAATACGGCATTGTTAATGTCACAACGGGCTTGCTAGTTGCTATGACGTAACGTCATTGTCATGACGATACTCTGTGTAAACAGATTCCCTCCAATAACTGCAGCTTATAGTAGGTCTACTTATCATAAAAGTGTCAAAGGCTCCCCCACCCTGTCCCACAATCTTGATCACAATAATGGTCTTCAATAGGCTCAGCGCACAGGGAAAGCAAACATGGGATTCAATAACATAGGCTGACTGAGGCTGAACCTAGCTGAAGCTGAACCTGGCTGAGGCTGAACCAGAAAAACTCGGGGAGGTAAATGATACCGCACCGACTACACACGTTAATATCTTACAGTACGTGTACTGTGTGTGCTTAATGCATGCGTAACACAGTTCCTCACCCCCGTGACCCACATACTGATCCCGAGGAATATGCACGTGCAGTGGAGGTGAGGGGAGGACACAAAGGGAAGGAAGGGAAGAAAGGGGGAAACTCACGTGTGGATGAGTGAGAATAGGATCAATTGAGTTTTTCCTATTTTAAATTTGAAAATTCATCTAATTCATCTAAGTAGATGATAAAAAATAATGTTATGTGAAAAAGAATTTTGTGATGTTTGAACCATTGATCTACTGATCAACAGTCAGGCATGCTAACCATTACACCAAAGAGTCAACTGTGAATGAGAGACATAGAAAAGCTTACAATAGCCTTCAGTCATGCTTGACTGGTTCTAGTTGAATTCATCTGATTCGTCTAATTAAACGAATCTGGTACCAATACTCTGATCAGTGTTGATCTGGCTTTTTGTGCTTCTCTTTCTTTCACAGAATTTACCTGACTTCAAGCGCGAGGCTTAAATTCCATGTTGTATGAGTAATACCCTAATTTACCGAGCCACCGCATTGACCGGACATTCCTTCGCAAATTACCCGAACCCTGAGCATGATTTATGAACAGGAAATACACGACACACGGTTATTAATGGACCCAGTACGTCAGACAATCGCACCGCTTGGTCCCGTGACCGCATTCCCTTCCGTTCACTGTCGTTAATTGTAAACACTTGTTTATTAGGAATGAGACATCTGTGGTTCCGTCTCAGCCAGATTTTTTTTTTTTTAAATTTTTGGAGGATACAAGTCCTTTTTGTGGGGACACTGATACCTCTGTTTTGGACTTCTGATGATGTCTGCTTTTTTTGACTACTTTTTTTCCAAATAAACTATTGCGATGCTAAAATGACCAATTTGTTACCACCAGGAAGTTGACCATTTCTGACCAAAACAAAGCAACTTTGAAAGTTAAAAATGTCCGTAGCGCTGTGCTTGCGGCATGGACGGTCGTGGGTTCGAGCCCCGAACCTCCAACCAATACTTGTGGACATGTCTGCAGCTATGTGGATCAAAAAGGCTCGGCTACCATGCTGACCTCTATACAGTCGGCAGGTGTCGCATCAGAGGTGAATCTGAGGACTAGCATGCAGGCAAGAAAGCATGCAAGCAAGACATCCACCCTGGCTTTGAAACCCATTGCAGGCATCACCAGAAGTCCAAAACAGGGGTATCAGTGCCCCCACGAAAGGGACTTATGTCTCCCAAAATTTTTTTTAAAAAATGTCCGTAGAGTCAAGTCTCTTTTCTTTCACTTTGGCAACAATGAAAGTCCCGCCTTGATTCCGCATGACTCACCGCCGTCCATCTCTTAATCTCATTCAGTAGAAAGAAACTTTTATTCAGGTAAAAATAAACCTAATATTTCTGAAATGGCCCGATGTGTCCAAAGGTCGAGGTGACCTGGTATTCGAGGCATGGAGACAGAACTATTGTTGTAAAAAAAACCTGCCTCAAATTATTAGCAACTAATTGGATTTCTTGAACAAAGAAAAGTTAAAATGGGATTTTTTGCAATAAAGATTAAAAAAATATTTTTGTTTCAAAAAGAGCAAAGTAGCAACATTTTGGTAACAGTTTTGAATCACATGACGTCATGACGTTATATTATGACGTTGCATTTTTTACGTACACAAACGATGATTTTTTCACCAAGAGCTCCACTTAATTAATCTCTAAAATTTTTCATTTGAAAGACAAAAAGTTACAAAAAGCTCATTTCTGTGGCTGCAGAGATATAAATCAACCCAATTTCAAAGTTGTTTTGTAAAAAGAACCGAACCAGAGGCACAGCAGGGCATCTGTGTGATAAATTAGTTTTGTGGGAAAAACAAGTCAGTTGGTTACAAGCCATCTATCATAATTCACAATACTTGCCATAGAATTATCATTTTTGACCCCTGCACATCAAACAGGGACCAAATAGGTATCCAAGTCTGTTCTTCACATAATCTAATCTTATTCTCAGACTATTAATCACAACAAGGGTTCAAATTTGAGGACAGTGGCCAGTTAAGTCAGTGTGAGAGTCCCTCATGTGTGTAAAGGCTCTTTGATTCTATTTGAATTGACAGGTGACAGTACCATGGAAAGGTAACCATACCCTTCAGGCTATCTGAGGCTGCTTGAGGGTAACAGGTCTTCATGCCACACTGCCTTGATAGCCCATTTAAAATCTCAAGAGCAAAGATGTAAACAACTGGTGGTCACAGACACAAAGGATTAAATCTTGAATGTTCTAACATACAATGTAACATAACATTACACAGTCTGATGGGTCCCTGAAGCTTGAGCTCTTATGGTAATGAGATTACCTTTTTCTTCTGTAATCTTTTGTGCAAATTACTGAGCACACTTTATAACATGCTTATCAGGCCATATTTATCAGCAATATTGTTGCAATTCTGACTCATTTATTTTCGTTTGGTTTTGTTGTTATTCTCTGGAACAATTGGTTCCGAGCCAATTAAGACGAATAAGTCGAATAATGAGAAATTAGGTGCTGGTCGTCAGGGTGAAAAAATTTGACCGTGACCTTTCTAGCTGTACACACGCAAAACTCTAGCAAACGCAACGTCATATTATGACGTCATTTGATTCTGGAAATTGGGAATGGTTACTCGTTTCTTTAAAATTCTTTATCTAGAGCTACTCTCACCGCTGCTGGGCTATTTCATCGCCCGACCTGCCCCCACCCTGTCTATCGAACTTTAACTTCCTGGAGTTTTTGGAAAGCTTAGCACACCCAACGAGGGTTGGCATCCGCTCTGAATAAAATCCTGGATCCGCCCCTGTTTGGGGTTCTGCTAGGCTGGAGGAGCCGCCAAGTATTTCAGAATGTTGTCACGTCTCGGCTCTTAACACAATTCTTGACCAGAAGAACTCTATTGCTGATATCAGTTTAATACGTGTGTTATCTATCAGTGGCAGATAAGGCCTGTTACAGAGAAAAGTACTTTCTCGATGGTCCGCCGCTCTTAGTCTCAGACAAAATAAACTTAATGTGCGCAGATTATACAGAGTGCTAGTGCGCACCTGTGCATGTATTGTGCAAAAACAACTACTCTTTTAGTGGTAGATCCAGGATTTTCGTAGGAACCTAAATTTGATCAAATTTCCGGGGAAATGCATTAAATTGAAAGAAAGCTTTGTAATAGTTTTAGTGTTGACTTTGTGATATTTATGGCAATTGAAAATTCCTGTACATATCAAATTCCTGTACGTATCAGATATTGTAAAGTTTATATGAATAGTAACTAGAGAACAAGAGAAATTGCACACCGGCAGCTAGGGGGTTGGCAGGTGTCGCACACGTCCGTTTAAATCAGTGGCGGATCCAGGAGTTCTTAATCCTTATTATTTTGGCGATTTTTTCCCCTGAAAACTGCATGAAATGAAAAGAAATTGAACCGAAGAGAGTTGGGGTAAGTCCCTGCCCCGCCCCTCATGCCCCCCCCCCCGTGGATCAATCAATGGAAATTTTTCGTAAGGTCAATTTCCAGTGATAGGTCCAAAACGAGCACTTCAAAAATGGATCACCATTTCTGAATAACAGCCAGTTCAATAAATGTTGTAAATTTCTCTCTAATTTCCACTTAAATTAACCAAAGAGGCTCATTGTGTCTTACAGCATGTCACATGTTGCTATCAAAGGAAGAAACAATTTGAGGCGGGAATTTTCAAACAAAAGCTGACTCATCAAGGTAGCAAGATTCAATTGCAATTACACTCTGAGGTTTCATGCTGTTTCAATTCAAAAAGAGCTTTTTAATTTTGAGTTGTAGTCCGGTGCAGTCGAATAACAATAAAATCATTTGCTATGTTGAAGTAAGATGATTTCTGAGTTGTCTCGCTTTTTTTTTGATTGGCTCCTAAAAAATGTCTTTTCAATTCATGATCCCGAATTGTTTTTGTGTTTAAAAATAAATATACTTTGTACTTGAAGTACCATCATTTATCTTGTCATCTAAAATATTGATACCAGAACTATATTTATTCATAATTCATTTATTGACAGTAAACTCAGTTTTCTTTTCATCTTTTGATGAATGTCATTTCCAATGTCATTTCCCTTTGTTATCTCTGATGGATAAGAGTAATTCTGTTGCCAGTTTATTTCTTCTGTTCACTGAATAGTCCTCCATCTTAATCATCTATATTGTCCTTAACCGCTCCACTTCGTGACACGCGCCTTATATGGGCATGCGATGACCAATGGGAAACTTTGATGCCCGTAGTACAGCAATTGGTCTTTGGGGACGGGAGTGTGGTTGGGGTTGAGGTAGGGACAGAGGGGATAGGGACCAAAGGGCCGAATAGCTGTGGGGTAGGCTTCTGAATATGCGGTTTAAAAGTAAGTGGGAAAGATGTCTTCCTACCATGCCGGCCGCCAAGAGGTCGGCAGGTGTCGCACTGAGGGATGAGTCTGAGGAATCCGTGTAATGTCCAGTTGACAAAACGTGCCAGATAGAGTATCTATAGTGGCTTCGAATTCCAAGGAAGATATCACCAAAAGTTCAAAAGAGAGGTGTCAGTGTCCCCTTATAAGCACTGATGTCCTAAATGTTTTAAAAGACCGCGTAGTGTGACGTGGTGAGATTCATGCAGCAGTTCATAAGAAAGTTAATTTAATGTGAAGGAGCAGACAACAGTTGGCAGCATTAATCGGTTATTGTCGTGACGAATAGGCCTTATAATTTAAGTAGAAGCTTCTACCAGCTGGTCGAGTTTAATTATTAAGTAGAAACCTGAAGCTTACAAATCATTTGCATTGGAATGACATTTTTTTTCCCACAAAACGAAAGTTTTTTTTAATAATATAGAGAATATTGACGAATTGACCTTTCGACATTTTCGGAATGAAAAGCAGCAAACACAATGCGGTTCGCTTACTTTTTAGCAGAGCTGTTGTAAACAGCTGGGCTATTTAAATGGAAATATTTTTGGGTGAAATCTCCAAGATTCTCACA
>JBCAUG010003650.1:0-11460 GCA_038406175.1 Haplosyllis leylae | reverse complement strand
CAAACAGGACTGAAACTATTACCTTCCCCCATCCTTCGGATGGCGGGCGGTAATTATTTTTGTATTTGTGTGCAATAAAGAATAAATCTGCAAATAAGCAAGGTCCGGACAATATAGTGCAATCATAAATAGGAAACAAACGGAAAATAATGAAAAACTAGATAGAATGTTAGTGAATTAACCACGAAAATTTGGAAGGAATAAAATTTAATCTGATTATTTCCGGCAGAAATGTTTGAATAATCTGCCAAGGTCTGCACTCACTTCGTTTCCCAGGTTTGGGCTTTGGATTGTCATACACCGTCACTGTCGTTGCTGTCTGTGATTATTTCCAACGGTTGCGCCCCTTGGCACTGGGTCTGTCCTCCATGGGTGTGGCAACAGGCAACATGATTTTCCCCTTGATCAATACCACACTGATTGGAGAATTCGGATGGAAGGGTAACAATTATAATTCATTGATTAATTTGCATGAATTGTCACAGTTCTAATCAAGATTCAAAACTTTTCACGCATTTATTGATGTATTCTTTTGGTCATATCTTTTGAACAATTTAGCTAATAATAATGTTCAGCTGACTTGCTAAGGAATTTATGTGTCAAAGGAGAAGGTCCTATATTAATTAGTTTTATAAAATTTTGGTCAGAATTTTCTGACTTCCTAAAAATAGGAAGTATTTTCTGAACTTTATTCAGGGTGCTCAGGATGACTCTGATATTCATAGACTTTCCAACAACTATGTGTACTGATGGAAATCTGTGAATATCAGAGGCATCCCTCAATCAACTGGAAAATTTACAATATTACTTCATTACCAGCAATGAGTGAAAAAAGTTAGTTTTAGAACATTGTGTATTTGCGATGGGTTAACAGTTCATGGTGCTGTTAATTGTTTTGGTAAATCAGTAAAAGGTATAGGTTAGCATTCTTGGTGCTTGGTCTATTGGTATAAATAGACTGAAATGATGAATTTGTTGCCATTATTTTGTGCTCATATTTCTGTGATACCTATGAAGTAGTTCAAAGGTCTTTGAAATAGACATTTGTAATTTGACCAAAAAATATAAATAAAAATAGAGATAGGTTTCCATGAGGCCAACAACTTCAACACTCTATTTAAAGTAAATCCATTACAATATAATTATAAAATTAGGTGTCACCAATGGTATTTTTCGTGTTTTCATTCATTGCTGGTAATGACTGAACTTCCTTCAGGGAGCAAATGATCTACTCCACCATGTGCCCAATTTTTTACATCCCAAATCAATGAATCAAAACGAGCAGTTACACAAATGTGTTCCTTTTGGTATGTTTACAGAGACTGATTCTCAGAAAATAACAGATATGTATTTATCGCTCACTTCTAGGAGCCTTGATGATCAGCAGTGGACTAGTTCTACATATCTGGGTCGGTGCTCTGCTTATGATGGACCCAAGTCAAAATCAGCAATCCAAAGTCTTTGAAAAGAACAGAGTAAACAGGCAATAGACAGAAATACTAAGAACGAGTCTGTGGGACCCGCAAATCTCATATTGCGAGACTCAAAAAAAGAAAACTGTGCCGGACAAATGACGTTCACTCTGTTTTCAAACCCCAGCTTTATTTTTCTTCTGAGTAATTGTTTGGCCTTCCAGTTTGGCAATGCTGTTGTGTTTACTCACATTGTTGCCTTTGCTGCCTCTGAAGGTATTCAGCAATCATTGGGAAATATCCTGGTGTCAGCCCTCGGATTGGCATCTTTGTTTAGCAGGGTAATCCTGAGCTCGCTCAGTCAACATCCCAGAATTGATACAGTTATTCTCTACACAACAGTTATAGTCATATGTGGTAACCTCTTTTATTTTCAATTTGAAACCAAATTAAAACTGATCAGCAATTTCAACACCAAGTCTTAGATGATGCAAAAATAACCTGCAATTTATTTATCGGAATAGCACTTTTCTATATTTGGACTACAGGGGCATTAGGAAAAGAAGTTCAATCCACAACACAAAATCATTTGTCCTTCCGTCTATTTATCTTGCAGGTGGAAACACTTTCATGTTAGCATGCTGGACGTCTTCAGTGGGTATGCTCGTTTGTTCTTGCGTGCACGGAATTTGTAGCTCTGCTCTGGGTGCCACGTTGGCAGAATCCGGATGCACATGGGAACAGAGTTGTTTAATTTCGCATACGGCTACATGCTTGTGTCCATGGGTATCGGGTGGCTAGTAGGAGCACCTGCAGCAGGTCGGTCAAATAAAACAATGCTAATTTTGTGAATGTTCATTAGTTATATTTGTCTAGTTTCATACAACGTAAGGTTCAGCTGATATGTTGAAATGAACATTGTGTTCTTTTACCAATTACAGGCGCCCTTTACGATGTCACACATCATTACCCCAACTCGTTTTATCTTGGAGGAGGAATTATTCTTGTCGGAGCAGTAGTAATGGTTCCTGTTATCATATTTTCCAGCAAATCCAATTGTTTCAAATCAGTTGAAAAAAACAAAGAAGTGATTGTTAATTTCGATTGGACATAGAGTCATGTGTAAAAAACACAAAGTGATGGAGTCTTGAGAAAATATCTGGAGAATTCAGTGAGAGTAAGTGATAGAAATTATATGTATATTTCTATTGTCTACAGTGGTACATGCAGGATTTCCCAAATGGGGGGCAACCCCTGAGGAGGGCGCCAGCCTACTGTTTGACCATTTTTCTTTTCTGAAAACTGCATGAAAATGAAGAAATGTTGGCCGACAGCGGCGCAGGGGATGCGCGCCACCTAGATCTGTCATTGATTAACTAGATATATATCCTAAATACATTTGAACCGCCAAAAGTTTTTGTGTAATTTCCCAAAGATCCGTCAAAAAATTCTCGGCATGTAGGCTAAAAACAGCCGAACGTATTAATGACCGCATCAATTGTACAAACATTGTATTGCTTGAAAAAAATGGATGATACATCGAAAATGAGAAAAAAATAGGAGGGCGCTCTTGTTGGTGAAATAGACGATAGAAAATTTAATATTATGTTTTAGATGTTGGATCTAGGAAATTAACACTGTGCACTAAGTTAAGATTTTTGTTTCAATTCAGACTTGTGTACGGTTAACAAACAGCAGGGTGGCTAAGTGGGATAAACGTGTAGATTTGCAAAAATGCCAAACTAATTGGAAAAATTTAGCTAAATTGTTGGACTACTTCTGTTTTATCTGTTTTGAGCCAACTGTGTACATTGTCGTTTTTAAGCGTGTAAAGCATAATTCGCTGATCTTGTTAACACTATTCTTCTGATAGTTAAGAAAATAACGTACTCGCAAAAGAATGTTTTAAAGAAATATTAAATTTTCAGAAATCATGGATACCATCACAAAATATAAACAAGAAGGATTGGCGTCTGCAAAAGGGTTATAAAGGTCCCTGAAATAACCCGAAATTGGCTAATGTATGATAAAGTGTAACCTTAGCAAAGCCACTTATGTGCGTAAATGTTTATGAATTATTTATATTCAATTATTTAAGTCATTATGTATTTGTTAAACAATTAGCTGCTGTTCTTTCAGTGCAGATAATTTGAACGAGTGGCCGTAAAAAAAAATTAAGGCCTTGAGAACCACTATAGAATTCACTTTGCTTTGCCTCATCTTTCGTGCCATCGGATTTCTTGAACATTGCTCAAGACTGTTCAGGGGGTCTGTATTGACTGGAGACTATTGGTGTAATTCAGGATTTTGCCTTTTAGAGCCGTCAAACTGGGCCACAAACTCGGTGAAACAAAGCAAAGACAATAGCTATGGGGAGAGCCACAGACAGACCAGTCTGCCCCTTCCCTTCCTGCCAAAGGCTCACTCCAGTGTTGTGTGTCGTACAGCATGGTTAGATGTTTTGGATTACGAGGCAACTTCAACCCCACAGAATATGGTCTTGGGATTGGAATGGCTAAAACTTCTTGTGTATAATTTATGGATACATATCTATCTCCATGCAAAAAGAATAGTTTGGATTACAATCATTTTGTGTGGATTTTTAGTCTTGCACATTGGAATTATAACTATGTTTACTTCGATGTCTCCATAAAACAGTTAAAAATTACCAAAATAGCTCATTGAATCTCCTCAAATTGACTCAATTCATGCATAAATGAACTGCAAATGTTGGAAATATAAAGGTTACATGTGTCACAATGGTATTTTTCAATGTGTTTTTTTTCCAGGTGCAGATATGTCACTCAGTGACAGAAGTGTCACTTTTTTGCCAGGTGTCATCTCTGCATTGGAAATCCCTTTAATTGCCATTGAGAACAATGGTAATCGAAGGGGTTTTCAACACAGAGAAAATCACCTTCTCTGAATAGACGAAAGGCCTTACTATTCTTTAATAATTGTTATTAAGTTTTGATTGCTATTCTGTTAAGCACACGTTTCTTATTGAGATTTAAACCTTTGGAAAATAAAACAAAAATTTCGAAACGCAAAAAAAACCCAATACCCTGGATACCATTACCGCCATAGATGATTTTACAGCATTATTGATCAGTCAAATGCATTGGGCTTTTGCGGCAACTTCAAATAACTGTCACAGATAACCATTGTAAAAGGCAAAATATTAACTTCGGATACGTTTACTATTTTGTGAGCTTTCTTCTGGGAAAAAAAATCAGACTGCTTTCGAGATTTACATGAAGAATGACTGTGATATTTATAACTTTCAAACGCCAAATAATTGACGTAAAAAGATGTGAGTGAATGATCTCCGCGAAACCAGTTTGAAATTTTGGAACCATGACAGGATGTGAAACTAAGTCATGGCAACAAGGAGCAGCTAAGGTCAATGTCCTAAGAGCCAATGTCTTCTGTCAAAGATAACGAAAGCAAAACGATAAAATGCCTCATTTATGCAGGATACACTGAACAAAGCAATGACGAAATTATCAACATATAATAAAAGAAACTTTGAATTAGCCCAGCCTTCAGATATCTGAAGGTCTTGTTGCGATGAGAACCTATATTTATTTTTTCTGAGGGCCACACCATTGTCGAAACATTGTGATAAATCTGTCATGTTATAATTTTCAACATCTAGATTCAGTCATCTCTTTGATTCTGGGGTGGGGGGGGGGGGCTACCCTGGTCCGTCCAGGTCAGCCTTCCAGGAGAGTGGGTACCCTGGTTCAGTTCATCGTGTCCCAAGAGGGGAGTGTACTCTGTCCAGGTGACAGGCCAGGGATGGCCTGAGGAGTTCTGAAAATACCAGTTTACATCTGTTAACATAATCAGCTAATCTACTGATGCCCTTCAGATAATAACTGAATTGCAAATTGGCTCATAACTCTACCGGCAAGTACGTGAACTGGAGTAAATACAGATTTGGATAAATCTTTCACTGAGTGAATGCGTTCAGTGAATATATCAGCGACTATATGAGCATGTTTCTGGAAAACGGTAAAACTCATTACGGAATATACTCCACGTTATGGAAAATAATGTTTTGGAAAACCACAGACTGTTGTGGAAAATATTTGTTGTTCTTCAAATTCTATCACTTTTCTCTGTTTTTTAAATGTTTTGCTCCAACCCCCTGCTAATTTCTACCTCCACCCTGTGCCCTCATAGTTTTCACAACAAAAAATGGCTAACATACAGAAGCAGGTCATGCAATTGATGAAAAAAGTTGAAAATCTTAAATCACTAAGAAATGATGTTCTAACTGAGAAACAAGTCAAGGCAAAGGAAGATAAGATAGAGAAACTACTTGAACAGATTGCAGGACTAACCAGCACCTTGCCACCCATAGTAATTACAAAGATCAAGAGAACACAGCATTAGGTAGGTACACCTCCCCAGGTGAAATATGGGGAAGCGTTTGTTGTTCAACAAACACTTATCCTGGCAGTATCTGGATCTAGATTTTAGACCAGATGATGTGAGGGTGAGGTGCCAATGCTGTGTAAGAACCACAGGAGTTGAACATGTTTCTTGTCTACATTCAATTATTTTCCAAAACGGTCTGGGATTTTCTAGAATGATTTTCCATAACAATTTTGAGATACTGGTTTTTAGTGAAATTAAGGAAATGGAGCTCTTATTTTAAGTGTACAGCTCTTGGATACTGTAAGAAAACCAGGGAAGGGAATAGCTTTGTGAGGATTTTCCTCTGGGAGTATTTGGTGGCCCTGAAAGGACCAATGTGTCAGGGGGCAGTTGCAACTGGTCGGTGTTGTGGTCAAGCCATCATCAGCTGAAATGTGTCCCCTTCAGACACTGCAGCTTGAATATCATTGGAATGGCCTTATTCCACAACCTCAAGGCTCTTCGTTTCAAACATTCTGGGTCATCCAGAGACTCCTTCAGCTTCTTTAGCTTGTCTTGGAGAATTAAAATTCTCTTATCATGAGGGTGATGGGTGTTATAGTGATGCATTGTTTGCTTGTTGTAAGATTGACAGAGTGCACACTGATAAAACCAAGCGAAATTTTCCTATTTTTACCAAAAAAAATGTAGACTAGAAATGTTCTGTCTGATCATCAGATAGAACCATCTTAAACCCTAAGTCAGAAAAAGCCCCATTGAAATGTATTGAGACCAGCCCTAAAGCCTTTTGTTGGGAAATTGGGACTGGCAAAAACTAGAGCAACTGGAAATGCTTCATTGACCTAATTAGCAATTTCATTCTAAACCCTAGTTTTGCAAGTTAATGAGTGGACTGTCTCCATGTCTCCAAGTTCTTAAGTACCAAATATCAAGTCTAAATGCTTTCAAACTATTTTCCATAATATTTTCCATAACTCTTGGTTCATGGAAAGTTAATGTTATGGAAAATAGCTTGCACCAGGTAATTGGTACAAATGAATCCTGCTCTATTGCTATGAAGTTCTAACCAATACTGTAGCTAAAAGTCCACTGGGGGGGGGTCTTTGTAGGTGTCAAAGGTCACAACTATGTAAGCTAGCTCTCCAAAACACTTTCCATAACTCTTGGTTTATTCAAGGTTGATGGTTATGGAAAATAACTTGCACCAGGTATTTGGTCCAATTAAATACTGGTTTATAGCTATGAAATTGTGAGCCCCACTGTAGCTAAAAGTCCACCATGGAGAGGTCTTTGTCATTGTCAAGGCTCACAACTATGTAAGCTAGCTTTCTAAAACACTTTCCATAACTCTTGGTTCATGCAAGGTTGATGTCATGGAAATTAACTTCCTTGGTTATGGAAAATATTTTGCACCCTTTCTAGCTGTGTCTCTGTGACTTTAATCATCATTATCATGCTATTATCCAAAGTGGGTGGAGCTTGCGATTGTTGCACAATGCAGGTAACTTTACTCTAATTTTGGCAGGAAAAACAGATTTTAAGCTGTTCTTTTCACATTCAGATGTATATTTTGGTGCACTTCCATTTCTGAGCTTCAAATTCACTAAATTTGAGTGGGATGTCTACCCTGGTTAATTAGTTGACTGTGGATGAGTCTCACAAAGAGTACAATGCCTTAGTAGACAAAATATTACTAAGCTGTGACTTGGTTGCTTTGGTAGGGTACAGTGGAACAACTAAACCCACAGCCTGGTGGGCTATTGAGCCTTCCAGTCTGGAATGGTGAGGGGCCTCTGTATTTAAACAGAGTGGCACAAAGGCTGCCAACACCACCAGTTTTCCTACAAAAACTTTCCATAAGGCTTGGCTTATGTTATCGAAAATAACAAGAAAGACATTATTGTGTGTGTAATGGAAAATAAGTGAAATTTTGGAAAATCATTTGTGACATTTAAACAGCCAAATAAAAAGCAAAGGTACATGGATATGACACAGAAAAATGTGTTGTTTGTAAATTTATCATTATTTCATTGTTTCATTATAACCTTAAATCAAAATAAGCTCTTTGAAAATGCCATTATTGAAATCCAGATTTGCCATAACTAAAGACAGAGGGCACTGCATGACATTACTCAAGACAATGGAGTGATTCAAGTGATAAAGTTAAGATGTTTTTGAAGATACTTCACTGCATTTAGAGGGTTCAACAGCTTATTAAGTTGACCAAAATATTTCACACAGATGTGGAAATATTATTGTGCAGAACTGAAAACTCAACTAATCTACTTAACCTGATCAATGGCAATGTATCTTCCATAACACCAGGTATTGACCCTTTGAAGATTTGCTTAGTATTTAAGGACATTCTAATTCTTCATTCAAATGGGATCAGCCACACAGTGACACTGCATTTCACCATCTCTGTCTGTCTGGAGCATGAACCCATGTACCTTGTAAAAAAATCCTTGTGGTTTCTCAAGCACAGCCCTTTGGCGACTCTGTCTGGGACAGTTGACATGAGTTTTTTGTCAATCAAAATGCTATCTGATACATCTGTTGATACGGTTATACTAAGACTGTTCCACATATGGTTGACATACCAAATATCTGCAAGTGTGATTGTCTCGGTGGTCCATATAGATAACTCTAATACATTTGTGAGGTATCTGTACAGTGGTAGTTTATTGTCATACTTCAATTGGAAGTTACAGGTTCATTGTGCAATACATCAAAATCATCCCTGATGGGGATAATGAGTATCTTAAGTAACAAGTATCACAGTGTGTGGTGCACCCTGGCGGGGGGCGCTCAGTGGGTAGGTCACTCAACCATGACTGTTGTCCACTTCAGTCACTTCGTGTGCTCGGGATTATGGTTGCTCGGTAATTAGGTATGATTCACCGGGTTTGCTTAGTGCATCTGGATTCTGGCTATGACAACCACCATCATAACAGCAATACAACTTGAAAGGAAATACAAGGAATTGCTATTAAGAGAAATTGGTGCAGGGTGGTTTACACCCAGACGTCTCTCCTTTCTTTGTGATACCATCTATGTACATGGATAGGTAACAATTTTACTATCTGTCTCTTTGTTTGTCTGTCTGTCTTTATGACTGTTCAGGCAATAAATTTTGAGCCACTTTAGCTAGGAACTTCATTTTCAGTATACAGTTGTATCATGACAAAATAGAAGTCAAATTTAAGTATGAAGGTCACCAGGTTAAGATCAAGGTCATATATGAATAAAATATTTGTATTGCCTTTCCTTTTTTTATTGCATTGCCCTGAGAACTACTTTAAAGGTCAAGGTATAATATGGAACTCACCATTGATCCAACCCCATGTGACCATTCCACCACCCTGTTGAGTCACAAGGGATGCTGCAGCCTGAATGGGCTCCAGGAGCCCCCACCAATCATAATGGTCACTAGGTTGGCTTTTAGGATGTTGGGCGTGGGAACGTCAGATTATGTCATGTCCTGAGCATCCTCAGGTGAAACAAGGAGAAGGCAGTTCCGATGAAGAATCCTGTATGAAGGGCCAGGTTTCTTGCCCACAGGAGGACCTTTGATCTTATAGATCAGCCAGTCCTCCAGCTGCGATACAACAACATAGCCCTTGTCTCCCCATCGGTCCTTTACCTTCCACTTGCCCACAAACCTGTCAGTCCACACCATGACTACATCCCCAGGATGCAAGGTGGCAGTGCCTGCCTTATGGTCATAGTAACAGCATTGATGAATAGCTTCTTCAGTAGAGAGCTGCCCTACCATAGCAAAGGCTTCACGGAGTCTTTTCTGCATATTGGCTATGAGAAGTAACCATACCGCAAGGCATGGGCAGCTGCTTCAGCCATTTGGTGTTTGACTGTATAGGTCACCACATGCTTGGAGAAATGGTCCTGCATCACCAGTAGGTGTCGCAAATCCTTCTTGTCCAATTTTTGCAAAGGATCGCTGTATTCCTCTATTGAACAGAAATCGATGTGAAGTATCTCACCAGGGCCACTACAGGGGAGTGGTTCCATGGGAGCAATAGGAGATGCTGCTTCAAACTGACGACAAGGAGAGCAATTTTTTACACAGTTAGTGAGCTCTCCAGACATACTGGGCCACCAAAACCTCTCCTCTGCTAGAGAGTATGCTTTTGGCCTTGATGTGCAGTTTCTCGATGGCATCCGTCCATCGCTCAGTTCTGATATGTTTTAGGCACTATGAAGCACCACACATCTTCACCATTCAGATGAGATCAATCCTTGTAGTAGAGCAACCGATCTCAGATAATGAGGCATTCCTTGTTCTTGGCTTTAAGGAAAGCTCAAATGGCTTTCCGGTCAAGGACAGTATGCACTGCCTCCTTGAACTTGTTTGCAGGCACTCAAAGATGCTTCACCACCTGGTAAAGGGCGGGATCATCCTTCTGCACTTGAGGCCAGTCCGTGACATGCATGGTGTTGGTAGATGCAGGCTTGATGTCTAGAGCTAAGGCTAGACTAGCCCACAGCAGAGGCGGTTGTTGGGCTTCAGCTCTCTCCTGATGAGGAGAGAGGGCATTGTCAAACATGGCTTGGATGCCTTCCTGGGGAATAGCTACCTTTTGGACTCTTTTGAGACATTCCCTGACTTCCTCCTTGGGGAAGCGCAGTCTTCCACCTGACTTAAGAAGTCAGCCATGGTATTGTCTTTACCTTTCTGGTACTCAATGGAGAAGTTGTAGCCAGATAGAGCATTGACCCACCTCTGTCCTGTAGCATCCAGAGAGGCTGAGGAGAAGATGTAAGTGAGTGGGTTGTTTTTCCGTAATTGCCAGATCTGCCAAATCTGGCAGAAAAATCTTTCTGTGTCTGCTTTCTGATGATGACACTGTCAATTTTAACATAATGTTCACTTGCAAATAGTTCGCTTGAAATGGTTTCTTGAATAAGTTCATTTGCTTTTTTTCAGTTCACTTGCAACGAAATAACTCTTGATCATTTTGCTAAAAACTAAGTGAACTGCAAGAAATTCAATGCATGGACAGAACTTCTCGAGTGAAACTTAAAAATTAAAAATGTTTAGGATTAGTTATTTTTAAATGTGCTTTTATGTAACTTAAGTCTTTTTGGTTTGGTTTACAAATTCCTTAGTTTGGTTTGGGGGTCCCAGTAAGTGAACTATTCAACCAAACTGAAACTTTGAAAGGCAGGCAAGTTTAATAATATTATAACTGCTAATCATAAAATTTAAATATTATTAGTCTGAACTACTGTTCACATTATTAACACATACTAATTTCCTTTGGAAGAAAAACAATGAAATCAGAGCAAAAGAAAAAATCCAGTTTAGTTTGGGGGGTTCAGGTATATTTGTTAACCCATATTTGGGATGATTATGTATTGAACCACTGACATGTAACACAACCAGAAGTACCACAAAAACACAGCAACAGTACAGATACCTCAATGTGAATCCTAGAGTTATCTATATATGCCTCCAAGATGATCATGTATGCTAGATGTTGGTATGTCAAATGAGTATGGTAAATACTCAAGCTAACCCAGGGATGGATCAGATATTCACAGATTACCCAAGAGGAAGTCAGGAGAAATGTTGAAAATGGCAAAAAATGCATGCCATTTGTTTACTTCCTGTTGGGAAATCTGTGAATATCTGATCCATCCC
>JBCAUG010003639.1:0-11460 GCA_038406175.1 Haplosyllis leylae | reverse complement strand
CTAGGTTAAGTACTCAGGGTCCTTAACCTTGATTGGCTCCATTCAATGTTCTATAGCCATTGGCTGCCCATCCTACTTGATGTGTAGTCAACGGCTACATGATGTACTTTCTGGACCATTGCAATTTTACCATCAGCTACCATCAACCACCCCCCCCCCCCACCTGGACTTTGGGTTTTTAGCAGATTTAGACTCAGGAACAAAGTTTGAATTTTACCATCAGCTACCATCAACCCCCTCCCCCTATCCCCCTACCCCACCAGGACTTTGGGTTTTTAGCAGATTTAGACTCAGGAACAAAGTTTGAAGTTTACCATCAGGTACCATCAACCTTCCCCCTCCCCCCACCACCCCCTCCCTAATGGGACTCTGGCTTTTCAGGAGATTTAGACTCAGGAACAAAGTTTGAAGTTTACCATCAGCTACCATCAACCCCCACCCTCCCTAGAACTTTAGGTTTTTAGCAGATTTAGACTCAGGAACAAAGTTTGAATTTTACCATCAGCTACCATCAACCTCCCCCCCCCCCACCCCACCAGGACTTTGGGTTTTTAGCAGATTTAGACTCAGGAACAAAGTTTGAAGTTGAAAATTTTTTGACCCCTTCCTCCCCCTTCCCCCACTGGACATAGGGAAAATTGGTTTTCAGCAGATTTGGACTCAGCATCATAAGTTTGAAGTTGAAAAATTTTTGACCCCTCCCCCCCCTTCCCTGGGACTTTCTGAAGTCAGGTGTGTGGATCATCTTGTGAAGACTATACCTTTGACCGTGTACAGTCAATATTCTCGCTAGACTGGCAGATATGGTCCATTAACTTTTTTGGAACACTGCCAAGGACAAAAATTATATGCGCACAAAATATAAAGAGTATTCGTTAGAATTTACTACATCAAGTGTGCTGATAATGGGAAAATGGTGAATGAACATAATATCATTTATTCTAGAGAAGAAGTGAATTTCCCATTTTATTATAATCTAGTTATATTTTAGGTGATGATTCAGCGCCACAATCGACATATGTCTATTTCTTTCTATATTTCTGCTCTGGCTGTCACTGATACTATTGCTCTTTTAGTAGGTGAGTAGCCACATATATATGCATTTTTCAAGGATAGCTAAATATAAGTGTTTTTTCCATCACGAATTTCAACAAGAGATACTGTGCGAACGAAAATGAAAGCTACCTATTCAGGTGCGATGTCGTAAACAGAACAGCATCACAATCACACCAAATCCCATGCATCCCATTTCCTTCAATAAAATTTAGCACTTGCAATCGAGCCATTTGAATCTTGACATTGCCTTAAAGCTCTGTCTACACCTAACATGTGCATGCTCATTTCATCAACATCAACGTCAACTTTAACATTGTGTTAACGGTTGATGCAGAGAATGGGTCTGGAACCCATTCTCTGCATGTGCGTTTGTGTCACCAATGACTCAATGTTAAAGTTGATGTACATGTTGACGCAAACGGGCACGCACACGTTACGTGTAAACAAATCTTAAGACGTTGATTTCAGTATCTGAACGGTCACTGTTTCAAGAAGAGAATCACTTCCTCTGTTCAATTTTTGGACTCAAGAAATAAATTTTTAAAACAGAAACGAAACTTATCATGATCATGGTCCATGAAGGTGAACTAGTCCTTGACCGACGTAATCTTTTAGGGTAAAAACTAAACAATAAAAACTTCAAAAAATACAGAATTTTTTACTTTTTCACATATATTTCTTCTGATTTTTCTTTGTAGCTTTAATGACATATTTGAGTAGCGTGCATGGCGTACAGTTCCCACCCAATCAACATTGGTTTTGCGCCATCGCCACTTTCGTATTATGGATCGCAAGCTTAAGCAGTACTGGCTTCATACTCAGCATGACCTTCGACAGGGTTTACAGTATAATAAAGCCTCATAAAGCTGCCTCGTTTAATACGGTTAAAAAAGCTAAGGCTACTATTTTATGTATCATAATAATTAGCCATATAATTAATATTCCATACTTGTTCGTAGTCACCAACAGTGGACCGGAGTGTGTTGCAGATTTAGAAAGAATTGAGAAGAAACTATTTTACTGGGTTTCCTATTTAATTCAATTTGTTATTCCATTTATTTCCCTGCTCTCCATGAACAGTGTAATAATTCACACTTTAAGAAACAGATCATTACCAGATATAACCAAGACCAAAGGTCATGGACAAAGTCAAGGTCAAGGTCAAAATCAAGGTCAAGTTCAGAATTCTAAATCTAAAAATAGAGAAAAACAGATCTTTATTATTTTACTTCTCGTTGCCTTCAGTTTCTTTCTTCTAATTTCTCCCTTTTATGCGTTTGTATTGTACAGTGAATTTGTAGATTTTAATGAATCCCCTGCTGCCTTTGCAAAATTCTTTCTATTTTATCAAGTGATGCATAAGCTGTATTACACTAACAACGCCATCAATTTCTTTCTCTACGTCATATCCGGCAGAAAGTTCCGGAGAGATTTGGTGAACTTGTTTAAATATAACAAAGGAAGCAGTAAGGAAACGACAAGCCCACAAATATCAGATATAAGTAGTAAGGTTAGGAGTGTAGACGACGTCTCACAAAATAAGCTAAACGCAGTATCAACGGTATTATCGTAAGAAGCGCTAACTATGTGGTATTTTACAAATGCATTTAACTATTCGAGGTTTTCACAAACACACAAAATTGACAATAATTGCATTAATGCATTTTTTGTACTACCACAAATTTGCTGTTTTCTTCTTTATTTGCACCAGATGGGGTTAGCAAATGTGAAATTTAATATCAGTGGATTTTTGTATTTTTATGTTGCAGACTTCATTGTTCTTGTTCATTTTTAGTAGCAGAATGAAAACAAAGTTGGCAATATTGTAATTCTTGTATTTAGGAGAGTTTATGAAAATATCGACTGGGCCCTAATGGTTCTATGCCGGTGTGGTGATTTTAACCAACCCCCCCTTTTTAGGGCCCCTCTGGACTATATTGAATTATGTATTTCTATGCTTGTTATAGATAAAAGTTAAAAGTTACCTTGTAATTAACATACAAGATGTGTTATAGTAAAAATATAATAATTATTGTAAATATTTGGAAGAATTGTCACCCCTGATTAATTATGTCTCACTTGGAAGAAACATTTTCGGTAGTTTTTTTTCAAATTTAATTGAAAATATTTCTATCAGGGGAGAAGGTAGAAGGGGAAATGTTCCTTTCACTGAGGGCTCAAGCGTTAAGGGGAGCAGCCAAAAGAGTTTGACCTCTGGCCCTAAGTTTAAGGGAGGGGCCCGTTATTTTCAGGAGGGTACCCACTTAAAACGGGGGGGGGGGCGGTAAACGATCTGCACCGGTTACGCATGTGGTGGTGTATCCACTGACGGGATTCTAGTCTTACATATCGCACTCTGATTGAAGATATAAACTTGGATTGTGATTTGAAGAAATACAAAATGGGGCAAATTATTATTCTTTGTTTATATTGTAAAAAATATGTGCATTTAATGGCGTATCTCAAATAGAAATAGTTTTTGGTACATAACAGTATCTTCCATCTTTCAATCCACCTGGAACTAAGTGTTGTACTTGGGGAATCGTAGTTTTGCGATGACAAGCAATACTGTCACTTTTGACAGTCTTAAATTTCAAGGTGTAAATGTTATATTTTTAATCATTTTATTTGTCCTATGAGAAATTCTATTTTTATTTTTTCAAAATGAAGGAATTTTAATCCCATCAGACAAATTGAACAAAATCATATACGTGGATGAATCAGGATCACTTTACAGTGTCGCACAAACCAAAAACAATTTAGCTTAATGGTCTATTTACACAGAGCGAGAGCTTCATTGGGACCGGTGTGGTGATTTTAACCGACCCCCCTTTTTTAGGGCCCCCGGACTATTTTGACTGTTGAGAGTGGGACCCATGTTTCGTAAATATTAATTTTATTCTAATTAAATTATTTTAAAAGTCATAATGTTTGATATTATAGTATATTCAATCAAATAGCAACTTATTTAAAAAATAAAATTAATTTAATATGATGAATTTCTATGCTTTATATAGATAAAAGTAAAAAATTGCCATGTAATTAACATACAAAATGTGTTAAAAGTAAAATAATATAATAATTATTGAGAGCATTTCGAAGAATTATCACCCCTGATTAATTATGTCTCACTTGGAAGAAAAATTTTCAATAGTTTTTCAAATTTAATTGAAAATATTTCTATCAGGGAAGAAGGTAGAAGGGGAAATGGTGCCTTAAGCTGAGGGCTCAAGCATTAAGGGGAGCAGCCAGCAGAGTTGGACCTCTGGCCCTATGATTAAGGGAGGGGGCCCATTATTTTCAGGAGGGTGCCAAGTTAAAACAGGGGGGTCGGTAACCGATACTACACCGGTGTCATACTGTCAACCGAACCGCCGTTTTAGGACCCCCATACCAACTTATGATGTCGTCACTGGGACCCCAGGTCATCCCACTACACATTCTGGCCCATATCCAACCAGCCCTACCTTGGCACTCCAGCGGCCAACATGCCTTCCTCCCTCACCATCATCCCATGCCCTTCGTACTTGTTCTCCCACATCTATCAGCACTCCAGTCATCACATGCTTACCCTTATTAACATTAATTAAAACATCAAATAAAATTTTCATATTTTCGCACTTTCATTCAACCCATTCAGTAACAATACTTCTCAAACTGTAGAGTGCTCAAGTGTGAAATGGAATGGAGAGAAAGTATGGGTTTAGTCGCTATAGTCGCACTGGTGTATAAGGGAACACAGCCGGACAGGGGGTAAGCCAGCCGCTCAATGATGACATGAGTGGAGTAGAGTTAAAGTGTTGCACACACAACAGAGGGGGCCCAGTTAAAATGAGACACATTGTCGTAAATGGGACCCCCGGTCGGTTGACAATGTTATAAATGCGCCGGCAAAGCTAGTATTGCCGCTTTGAAGGTTTGTGCCAGTATCATTCCCACAAGAAAATTCAAATTGCACACAGACCCATTCAAAGTGGAAGTGCCAGTAGCAACGCTGGTGTTCAGTCTGAATACAGTTTAAATTTTATGCGGTCAGTTGTCGGAATACTTATCCAGAATATTTGTACAAAAACACACACCATGGAATCAACAACTGCAACTTGCGGCTTAAAGCCCGTTCACCCCAAGCGTGGGTAAGAATTCTTTTGATATCTGTCACTTATTCTTTGCTTTTGGAGTTTTTTATTCTTCTTTGATCTTTTTCGCTTTCAGTGTCGCATTCGCTTGTTGTGCATAGACCCTTTTGGTTTCTTTATTTTCAGTGCCATCTTTAGTCTGGTAAAAGTCAAAATAGTTCTTTGCCAAACTATACGAAAACTACCGTCATAGAATTTGCCCTTACATTTATTAATAGTTTTAAACTACTCGGTGACATCAGACCCTGCAGCATTATATTCAATTAGCGATTGTTGACTCATATTTAAGAGATTCAGGGGTAGCTGCTGCCTTTTAGATTAAATATAATATCTAGCTTAATCTCAGAATCTGTGTCGTGAGTAATTGCATCAACGCTAGTTTTGATGTATGTAAGTTGCCACCTGACACTTAAGGTCTGACAGTTGGTTCACATCTTTTCCATTAAGCCAACAACATGAACCATATATGTGGATGACACAGGGGTTTACAGCATTTGAATGCACCGGTTTTACTTCATTCGGGATTTCACGATAGGCGTTTCTGACAGATTATCTGACAGATCTCTACAGAGGGAAGAGCAAAAAAAAATTGTCCCCAGTGGTGTTGGAACCCAGGACCTCCGGATCATCACTCCATTGCCTTACCAACTGAGCTAGGCAGGAATATGTTGGGCAGGAGATTTCTGAAGTGAGCTTTGTTTGTTTCATGCACCACTTTACATGTTGAACTTTGTTCATTTCTAGAATCAATAGAGCATGACTTTTATAAAGGCCTTAATGATTCACACAGACAATCAAATAGTGATTTAGCTCAGTTGGCAGAGTATTGGCCTCATGATCTGTAGGTCCTTGGGTCCAACCCCACTGGGGGCAATTTTTGACGGATTTGTCTTTTGCTCTTCCCTGTATGAAGATCTGTCAGCTACTGTGACAGATGTGTGTATCTTGAAAAACCCGATTGATTAACAAGAATGGAGTTTTCTATGAATGGAATAGGAATTCTGTGAATTGAGTCAATTAACCGAAGCTGACAGTCGAAGCAAGAATTAGCGACTGTTGAATGATCCTGTCTCTCATACACAGGTTGTATTCAGTATGGAATACTGACCCTAGTGCCTGGTAAAATCTTCTGACCCCATGACTACAAACATGAAATAGTGCAATTTAGTTTTTACACTTTTATGGTTCATATATTGAGTGAATAAAGCATTTAAAACTGTTTTAGTGTTTCTTTAATTTGTAAAAAGCAATAGTAAAGAAATACAGATCCACAGTATGTAGTGGTCAGTGATACCCCACCAAAAAAAATAGCAATAAAATTCAAATTCTCAGAAATTTAAACTTTACCTGCTTTGAAAGTTATTGGAATCAGATTTTTATGACTTTTGCAGATGATGATAAATATTTGCAATGGGAAAAGTGTTCAAAGAGCCCATAAAATTTAACCTGGACCTGTATAGGAAATGACAACTTTTACACATTATTTCCATAGTGCAAAAGGCACAAGTTATTGATAGATTTATTATTTTAAAAATAAATATAAATGAAAAAGTAACCAAAAGTAAACATGCACAAACTCCAATAAATGATGTAAATGTTTATTTCACAATTAAGACAACAGTACCATTCATATTTCATGTTTATGGACATAGGGGTCAAAAGATTTTGAACTAGGCACCCGGTCAGTATCTCATACTGAATACGACCTGTGTCATTTGTGTCTTGTATTTGAATTCAGAGAAAACTCAACTATCGAGTAAAATTTATATCATAAGTTGTTACTGAATAAATAATCATGACACTTTACAAGGAGACACGTAAGCTAGTAACTTGTTCTAGATTCTAATTCACACTTTTTATTCACGGAATCTTACTTTCCGCGATTTAACAAATCTAGACGAGATTACACACGGCAAATAGAATCAGACCACCAGCTGTCACAAGTGGGATCACACATCATATCACTGAACGTGTAATATACCTACTTTCTGTGACATATAGATATCAAACACAACCATTAAGAACACTATTACCGGCTGCCTGGCTTCAAGAGAGGCTATTAAGCTGCGACTGAACGTCCATTATAAAAGATCATATCTTCACACCAGGAACGTAGTTGTCATGATTTTGGTGATTTGTTAGTAGTAGACAGTGATTACTTAAGGCCCGTTTACATTAAGCCTCAGTGTCAACGATGCAATGACGCTTGCGACACAGGTCGGAAGCAAAAACCACTCCAGAATAGGGTTGCAACCCATTTTGAAGCGACTCTATTGTGGTCAATGAGAGGTATGTCGCAAGCGTCATCGCAGCGTTGACTCTGTTTTGACACTGACGCTTTGTGTAAACGGGGCCTTATCGGAAATTCACAACAAGTGAGGAAATTTCGAACCCAAACTCATATACTCCAATGTTAAATTATAATTCCTAAAGTTGAAATAGTGCAAGCTTTTGTGTCCAAGTGAGGTGAATGGAAAGGACAAAAATGACGTCATGAACATAGTTCCAATGGTGTCTCGTGACGTTGTTAAATGACGTCCAGAAAATAATGTCACAGCATTTATTCTGTGTGTAAACAAATTCTAACCAATAAATGCAGCTTAAAGTAGGCCTACTCATCATAAAAATGCCAAAGGATCATGTTAAGGGGTGGGATAGGAAGTTAAGGTCCACCCGACTCAACCAATAAGGTGACTCTAACGAGCCACCAATAATTTCATCACATACGAGACAAGATCTTTCTCTGTCAATTTAGAACAATTTTAGTCTGTTTCAACAGAGAATAAATCTTACTCTTTGACTTTTCAAAATGGGAATTTTAAATGTTCCGTAAGTTTATTACCAACACAAAATGACTGAAAGAGATGACAGCCACAGGACCCTCTCCACACTTATACATCTCCCATTACTTCAATGAGCCATGAACTAGATAAGAAGAATACTCATACATACAGCCTCCAAAAACTGTCCTTCATCAAGGACCATCAAATATCAAAGGTTTTTGGTTTTTAGAGCTGTAGGTGTTTCTCCCACATTATTTGAATCTGACAATTTAATTAGCAATAGTAAAGTGCTGATAAAGGAATAGTTGAGCAGCACTATTTGCCTGAAGTGTTTGAGGATAATTGAAGGCTTAGAAATGGATAACCTAGTTTTCACAAAAGGATGTTTGAAGATAATACACTTACAGGGTTTACCAGAATAATAGAGTGGTGTACAAGGTATTGAAAGCTGTTAATTTGTTAAGTTAGTTTCAATTGAGTTTTTGCGTAGTAAGCTTAAAATATCATATTTGGCAGTGTTTGCATAAATGGGATAAATTAATATTTTACATAAAATAAAATGCTAATGTAGTCAAATTTTAACCATGTTGAAACTAATCGATATGTCCACAATGTGTGGCCCTTGAAAACAGAATGAATTCCATCTAAGAGGGTTTGCATTTTATCATTTCAAGTTTCACAGAAAATGCTTGTTTGAGAGTGATAACTACAAACCATAACATTCCTGTGATAATATGGATGATTAAAAGGTAATTAACAGATTATCCAGTAATGAGTATTTAGTAATTTTACCACTGAACTCTCATTCTTGAGACAGAAAAAGACAAAAGAAATGATTACTAAATATTTACAGTCTATTGATCTAATTAAGAAAAACTTTCATGCCTTTTCACTAATTTACCTATTTAAATGATTGAATTCTATAAGGAAAAACTCCGATGAGGGATGCACGTAGGCTTTCCATGAGTTTTTCTCCACATTTTATTACCGCCCGCATCCGAAGGATGGGGAAGGTTATAGTTACAGTTTGTCAGTTCACAGGGGGGGTACCCCGGCCAGATCCAGGTCAGGACACGGGGCCACCCCAGCCAACTTGTATGGGGTACCCCAGCTGACTTGTACAGGGGGGACCCGGGATGGGTTACTACCCCCCCTCTCAGGATACGACAGCAGAGCGAGCACTTGCTAAGCGGCGGGCGGTATGGACTTTCTTATTGAAATAGTGCAATCAGTTGAATACTTATATATATAGAATTCAGTAAATTCAAGGAATTCATAGCATCAATTGGTGTCAGTAACACCAATCTCAGTACCACTGATTTAAGATTTTGTGGGTGAATTCATTGAAAACATTTAGGGGATAACTCAAAGAACCAATAACCATAGAACGTAGGATCACTGAAGCTTTATCATTTCACTGACTAATACCGCTCTGTTGGGAATCATTTCAAAACATCCACACACCGTTTATTTGGAAAAACTCTGCTAATTGAACCAATTTGACACAGTAGACGTGACAAAATGAGACTTTGATTGCAACAAAACTGTTTGGACATCTCAGAGATGTAAAGAAACATCCTTTGACCTACAGACAGACCCATGTCATGTACACAGGGAGAGGTCGCTCAACTATTTCACCAGTTTCCATGGCACCTGTGCTGGTGACAGGTCGACATGTAGTAAGGGAAGCCATTGTGAAGGTCAAGTGCCACTTTCGGAAAGGAAGTTAATTGCTAAGCGAGATTTGCCTAAACGGAAGAGAAACATATTGCGTGTTGGATGCAGAATGGCATTTCTAAGTCTCTGAAGCAGAATCAGCAGAAACATTGGAATTTTGTTGTAAAATGATGAATGAAATCTATCTCGCTTTGTCATGAAGACACATTCTGTAGAATTCCATGGAATCAATTAGGATCAATTTAAATTTTGTCCATGTTAGATGTGTCTCTGTGGCACCCTGCTGGCACCTCTTGCTCTCAAGCAAGAGGTCGTGGGTTCAAATACCACTTTTTTAAAATTTTTATTTTAAAATATGTATAATTCTACAGAATCTCATAAGGAAAAACTTGATTGCAGCTTTTATTTTTTAAACTTAACAATTCAATTGTAGTGGAATTGATGTCATCATCAAATTTTGTGAACTTGTCGGCGAATATTGCAGGAAAAATACGAATACTATGGATTCAAAGTTTCATACTAAAGTTGTGAATGAACGGACCTTCAGAAAAGTTAGTCGCAGGAAAATGATTATGTCATACCAGGTTTTCCAACAGCAATCAAGTTGTGCAGCAAGTAAATCAGCTGAGGAACTCAAAAGAATCTGAATAGTTCGTTTTTAATTTCACTGATGGCACCATTTGACAGAAATTATGCATAGCGTGAGGTGTAGTGTAGTGTAAAAAGAAAGCAAGTGATAAATTTATAATGGTTTATGGATTTAAACTATAAGGCACCTCACATCTTCCTTCAATATTAACATAAATTATGATTATGCCTTGAAATCACACAAGGTGGCATTGCATATAATAACAATAAGGTACCCAAATCCAAATTCCAAAAATAACATTGCGTCTATGGGGCGATTTCTTCCTCTGTTTCCTCCGGACAGGACAAAGTACCCTCTTCGCTCCCCAAGTGTACAGGCTACGCCGCGGACGGTACACTTGTTGCTGTCACGCAGGAGGACTTTTTTGTTACCTTTGGAATTTTAGCACACGGTGAATTTGGCAATCAACTTCTTCTTGAAGTGTAAAGAAAGAAGATATGATAAAATATGGGAATTGATGTAAATAGCAGTGTTCATACATCCGGAATATGATGACTAGTATGGACTAGAAAACATAAAATGTTCAAACAAATTTACAATCCTCATTTTATTCAATCAAAAGAGAATATGTTTCAATGAAATATTATCACTATTAGCCAAACAACAAAGACATACAAACTAGTGCACACAGCATACAATCCGGTTCCCTTGCAACTATTTTTCGAACAAGCTTCACACCTTAGGGACAACCTTTGCTACATCCAGGAATGCTCATCTCCAACACCATATGATCCCCCTAGCGCAGCTAGCGGGGGCCATAAATATCTGAACACATTTGGTTACTCAATGTTTAAAAAAAAAATACACCTCTTATACATTTGGTAAACTCTTTGTTTTAAAACAAAATTGATTCTTGGACTTAGAATTTTTTGAGAATCAATAGAGCATAACTACATAAGGATCTAAAGGACTGAGAAACTCCTGTATCTCTAATATTTGGATATTGATCTTCGGAAACTAGAAGTTAAAGAATTAAGACAGAGTTATTTCGTACCTTAATTTGAATTCAGTCAATCTAGGTGCCCTGTAAATGGTTTCAATGGAGTTTTCTCTAAATGCTTTCACTGAATTCAGTGACAAACAAAAATTAAAAATTTTAAAATGAGCAATGTGGGGTTGGAACCCAAGATCTCCTGTGTAAGAGACAGAGATTATACCA
>JBCAUG010003628.1:0-11461 GCA_038406175.1 Haplosyllis leylae | reverse complement strand
AACACAAGATCACACCACAAATAAGACCACAACAAGAAAAAACAGCTCTGCATGAAGCCACCTGGCTTTCTTGTTAAGAAGTATGGGCCAAGTATTGAATATTTGGAATCATTTGCTGTGACAGCTGCTGTGTTGTCATGGATTCATTTGTTTAAGAACAAAAGAGTTATTTTGTTCTGTGACAATGAGAGTGTGGTGAACATGATTAACTACACATGTTGCTAGACATGTTGCAGGGGTTACGAATACTTATGCTGACAGTCTGTCTAGGGACAAAATAAGTTATTTCCATTAATTATGCAAGAAAGCTGACAAAGTCATGGATGATTACCCTTTTACTGTACCTATTGAGATTTGACCTATAGAGAAGATATGGAAAACAAAATAACTACTCCAATTACTATTGCTACTATTGTCTATTGTTTCAGGACAAAGAGAGAATTGCAGGAAAAGTGATGATGCTGGATCTTCAAATTCCTGATATTCTTCAAAGATCTCAGTAGAACATGTGACTAATGTTCTGGAGAGACTGAAAAATGAAAAACCAGAGGAAGCACTGTTCACAATTATCTTAGTATTTGGAGGCAACTCAATAAATTCTTGATTAGATTGGACCATGTAGATACAAGTTTATCTTGGGAGAAGACTGCTCTTTTTGGGGCATATCTAGTTGATAAAGGAATTCAATCATCCACATTAAAGTCTTATTTCAGTGCAATTAAGCATATCCTGAGACAAGATGGATAATGTTGGGATGACAAAAAAGTCCTACTAAGCTCTTTAGTTAAGGGTTGCAAGTTAGAAAATGACCAAGTAAAAATAAGGCTTCCTATACAGAAGAATTTGATGGAAATGTTGCTATTTGAAATTCAGAGGAAATTCACTGGAGCATAAAGCACTAATCAGCAACTATAGTTGGAGTGCTTGTACAAGGGTATGGTGACCTGGCTTATTATGGAATTCTTAGAGTTGGTGAAATAGCTCTGGGACCTCATACAATCAAGGCCAAAGATGTACATCTGGGTCATAATAAGAACAACATCTTAATTGTTTTGTATTCATAAAAGACACATGGTCAGGAATCTAGACCACAGAAGATTAAAGTTTCAGTTACATACAATTTGAGACCAGCTAATGCATTTTTCAGTCCTTTCAAAATTGTGGAAGAATACATGGTGTACAGGGGTGACTACCACCAGGATAATGATCTGTTCTTTGTGTATGCTGATGGATCACCCATATCTGCCAATCACTTCAGGACTCTATTGAGGGGTTTGATTGACAACCTCCACTTGAACAACTGTATGATGTTCATAGTCTCAGGATTGGCAGAACTTGTGACCTATACAAGTATGGGTACTCAATAGATCATATTAAAGCTATGGACAGATGGAAATCAAATGCTGTTTACATATATCTCAAGACTTACTAGTACACTATTATGGCACAGATGGTACAATGCATATTCAGTAAAAACATTTCATTGTTTATCCCAAAATGGGAACGAACAACCATAATCCATGAAGCCACAAATGTGGCCCTGAGCTGCATCAAATGCATGCTGGAAGGGAAACATTTGTCTATCATAATTAGCAATTTAGCTACATGCACGTACATGCCTACCTCTGCACCACCACAATATGTTCATGGTTATGATTCTTCATGTTTACACGATCACTACATCAACACAGTCCATGTGTGTTTGTCAAGGGGAGGAACTACAGTTAATGATATGTCAGCAATTGGCTGAGAACCAGAAAGAACTCCATGTGTGCTTGTTTTTATAGTGACTGCTGTGAGATGCAAACTGAAATCTGGATTTCTTAATTTTGGAACAATAATTTGCCGGTGTTCAACAAACCAAATCTAGAATGACTTTCCAGTTAAATTTACCAATGTTGATAAAATTTAGATATTCAAAGTTCAGCAAACATCAAATTAAGCCAGCATTTTGTCATTTTTCAAATAAATCAAGCTAGCATTTTAGCTGTCTTGATTTTGCTTTGCTAAATCTGGCCTTTTTGGCTAGATTTCACTTGTAGAAAAGCACATGACCAGTTTTAACCAACAGAAAAGTGTGTTACAACAATAGATTAAATTTCACATGTTGTCTATGTGACTACTTTGAAGAACTGTGCCACCCAAATTCATCCAAAAAAGTGAAAGTTTGTCTACATAGTACAACTCCAAATCTAGACAAAGTAAAATCTAGTACGTCATTTTGTTGAACTCCGGCACTTATGTAAGCTTGAGTTGTCGATCCGTTGAAGTTTCAATACCAAAGCTGTGGAACTCACAGCAAATGCAGTGGCGGATCTAAGGGGGGCGCTAGGGATGCGCACCCCCCTGGGTCGAGTTTCTTTCATTTTCATGCAGTTTTCGGGGAAAATTTGGCAAAATAATGGGTTGGCGCCCCCACCTTGGGGGTTGGCGCCCAACCGTCTGGGAAATCCTAGATCCGCCACTGAAAAGTAAAAATTTAATGTGTATGTTGACCAGTGCGCCTTCGGCATAATGTTTATTTTCAATTCGTAAAATAGATTACCTAAGAATGATACAAACATTTCAGGATTGGCCATGATTTTCGATTTGAACTTGACATTGAAAAGAAGTTTGGTTGTGAAGTTCACGCATTTGATCCAAGGTCAGCACGTTGCTTTTTGTCTACTTTCGCAGCTAAAGACCCCATTCACTGTCAGCGAAAGCGGAAATTTTCGTCGATCTTTGCCGCCATTCTTCGGGAGCCCTGAACTAGTTAAGATGCAATGTGAAAGCTTCCATACATTATTATAAAACACATTTGCTCGCGGTCCCTGTCCCAGTCCCGACTATCGTGAATACTCCCATTATGAATATTTCGGAAGTCTTGTCTAATTAATACTAAACAAGAAAGTCCTCCTGAATTACTTGTACGACCTTCGTACGTATTGAAAGTACACCTGTCACACCATGCTTATAGCTTGCTGTAAAATTACACATTTAACTATTGAATTTAGGCTGTGTTTACACATTCTGACACTGTGCATGTCGCAGTCAAAGTCACCATCGTAGTTTAACATTGTGCCAATGGTGACGGGCACTTTGACGGGAAAATGGGTTCCAAACCCATTCTGCTCGTCACCATTGGCACAATGTTAACCTTGACGGTGACGGGCATGGCATCGGAATGTGTAAACAAAACTTCAGGAAGGAATAAAACCCATAAGATAATTGCTAGGTGTGGATTTAGGATACCTAGAACCGCCAACCCAATATTTTGGCAATTGTAGCTATAAATGTGAAAAGAGTTGTGTAATATAAAAACTTATTCATTCCAGTATGGGAGTTGGTTCGCATCAATATTCTGAAAAGGGACACTTCTACAATATAGGTATAGATAATGTTGATGGTACTGCAAATCGTGGTACATGGACTATGAAGCGACTTCAGAGTATTGTTAAAATGCTGGGGCATGAAAAGGTACTGCGAATGAGCATGGATGTAGAGTAATTATGATATGAAAACCATCATAACATTACACCACTATAATGACCGAAATAGTGGAAATCATGACACATTTAATTTCAGAGGGCCATTGATTATCTGAAGATGGATGTGGAATTTTCCGAATGGCTGGCTCTTCAAGACATCATAGCTTCTGGACTACTTCCAAAGGTATTTAACTGTTGTTCTATTATCAACAATGAAAAAGCTTTATAACTTTAGCAATTTTAACCTACAGACTTCTAATAACGTTACTTGAAAGTGTGAAATTTTCCGCTTGAAAGAATTTTAAAATACATTTTCTTCGTTCTGTAACCGTCGCTCTTGTAAGGTAATCCACTGTCAGAAACACTCACATTAAGGATGGCAAACAAGTGTTAAGCGACCCATTAAGTAAAATATTTGAGACTTCTGTTTTAATCTTCAGATTCGGCAATTAGCTGTCGAGTTTCACACCCCGGAAATGGATATTCATGACCGTTACGAACACAGATGCACATGGTCAACGAGAGATACACTAGCAGCCATGTTGCAGATCATATTAAACTTACGAAACTGGGGAATGGAACTATATTACGAAAGAACGAATTACTACACTCAGTTTAGGTCAGGATTGACGGGAATACACAGATTTTGTTGTAACAATCTTCACTTTGTTAACAATAGATTTGATCCGAAAACATGGACATAATGTGATAAATGTTCAGGAATATTCCAAAGGTGCCGCATCGTTAAGATGTCTATTTTTTTAGGTCTCTGATATTGTTCAATTATATGGACGTTGCACTTCGGGGAACGTTATCTGTTGCTGTTAAAGGAGAAAGAATCAACAATTGTAGCTCTAGTTTTATTAGTTTAAACATGAAAACAAGGCTTGACATCAGGCAGTGTCAAATGATTCGTCACCAAGTCCTGTAATATATCAAACAGTGAACGTCCATAGCGACGTGTCAGTATTTCTGGACAACCGTCAATTTCAGTAGGGCAGGGCAGAAGATCTCGCTATTCGAAAATCAATCTCGCTATTCGAAAATCAATCTCGCTATTCGAAAATCAATCTGTGTTCCTGACATATTGAATGTATCGTTTGGAACCCTGTAAAGCAACTCACTGTTCCTGAGAGGTCGCTTTTTTAAAAATGTTCTTAAATAATAAAGTCCTACTGCGTGAACGTAAGAGGCATACCGCCCCCTAGCTTGGGGGGTACCCCGACCGGGCTGGGGGGGGGGGGGTAACCCCTCCCACTGTGGACAGACAGACTCACGCCTGTGAAAACATTACTTTACCGTCGTACTACGTACGCGGGCGGTAATAATTAATTGAAATTTAAAATTACTAATAAACGTATCAACGTCAAATCAATATTTAGTGGTATTGTTACTTCTAAATCATCTGAGGAAGCCCAGTCCCGCTCATAATGAAAGAAATTTTTTATCAGTGCACAAGAACTTTCTGACTTTGGTGTCGATGTCCAAAAAGATTTTCTCACAATGAGCAAAATTTTGCGTACATGTATTGAATTTCTCTGCAATAAGGTCCTTATTGCAGAGAAATTCAATACATGTACAGCAAAATTTTGCTCATTGTGAGAAAACCTTTATAGGAATGGTAGATTTGGAAATCTGATTCATTTGAAGTACATTGATTGATGCAGAGAGAATTAATGTTTTCAATTTTCTAATATTTAACAATGTCAAACTAAAGCTAATTAATTTGAAGCATTATTTTTTTCATTTTCATATTCCACTAAATCAGTTTTAAAAAATCTCGGAATACCTTTCCGCAATATCGTAGTCCCGCTACATGCATTTCGTTTGATACAGGCTGAATGAAAAGACTTCGACAGGATCTCATGGAGTGCATCTATCCGATATGAAAATCCCAGTCTTGCGTTTGTAAATGGAAAATTGCAAGTATTTTCGAGTCCTTCTCCCTGCAGTATGACCCATTGTTTTTCTTAGTTAGTGGGGTGGAGAGTATCTGAACGTCAACTGAAAAAATACAAAATATTTAAACTTATGCGACGCTGTCTGCCCGATGTAATTTAAGGTTTTGGTTAATCTTTTTTTCCAGAAAAGTAGAGATATTAAAATTATCGGTTGGTAATTTCGTTTTAACCGCAAAACAAGGACACACGAGAATCTGGTTGAAAATCAGTTTTATTTTTCCCGAATCACGTAACTCTGACAAAACCTTTTGAGATCTCATCGCACACAGACTACAAGGCCGGTCACGTCTTGTAATTAGCAGAACATTGTCTTGAATAAGCAATACATCAAGCAAGCACTTGCATGTAACAAAGTGAACACAAAGTAAAAGGCAGGCATTTCTTGATTAATTAAATTAATACGGATTTAAATGTGAAACATTTCATGCAATTTTCATAGGACCTTTAAGGAACAGTTAAACAAGAACTCCAAAAGATGTCAATCTAAATTATCTTGTCGATTTAATTATACTAGAACGGCGTTACGTATTAGTAAATGACTAATCCAAAACAGCGGATTATTTGGGACCACAATGCCCTGATTAATGTACAGTCCGAGGACAATAAATGTTGGCGACAGAAATAATTGTAATGACAGGCGAGATATTTTTGACTGAACACTTGGAAGTGGCCAATTAATAAAAGTAATCCATTTGCTTCGAACTGAGTCTTAGCCATTACCGTTACAAGCAACTTTTCACTGACATCGTTAAAACTCCGTGAACAAATAACGAGATTGATTGGAGCACGATAAATATTTTAAATGAACAATCAGTGTTCTTTTTGAGAAAAACTGGTCAACGGGCGACTAGACTAATAAATAAGAACGTCTTGCAATATATTTCAATATCACCAAAATAACAATTAATAATTGTTGCACAATAAATGAGAATATCTTCATAAATGCATTGAGTGCAGTCTACTTGAAATCTGTGAAGCTTAAAACACATATTACATTTAAAGCAGTAACAAATTATAGATTCATGATTGGATAATACATATTGTAGTTTCTATGTGGCTATGGTGTAATTACAAATCTAAGAGGCGATTGCACATATTGAAACAGCTACAGAAAATAAAGTGATGCAGTTTTGGTCGTATTTTTGATACACGCCAATCTTACACAAACAGGCATGGATATGCAAGTAAATATTCTTTTTTTAAAAAAAAACCAATTGCACCCACATTGTGGCGCACAGACGTGTAACAGAAACTACGGGGCATTCTGGTGTTTAAAAAGTAAAGGTACATGTTAACTGATTAATAACAAACCAAACGAGATATTTTGGAATAGCTCCATCACGTGGTAAATGCTAACCGTTCAATATCTCTTGATTTAGTGGATTACAAGGTGACTCAAAAAAGCTAGTTATGTCGGAGATTGTCCTTGCAGCTGTCTCAAGTTAACATACTTTCCCAATGTAAAATTGATCATTTACTTACAAAGTTACAAAATGTTAATATGTTTAACTTGATTACATGAGTGCTATGTGACTGACCTACAATGAATTGGCCTTGAATATAATATCTAACACTAACACAATTCAAGTCACAAACTGCCTGAATGGTCAATATATTACACATTTTTCTGTGAATTTTTTGACAAAAGATGTGCAAATCAACTTTCAATGTGGCTTTTGACACATTCATTTGACATTTATAATGCAATGTATGTTTCTGAAGACTATTATGCCCCCAAAAAGAAACATATCATTAAGCGTGACTATAATCTAAAAGATGTTCTGCATATACCATCCAGTTTGGTGCCCATCCCTCTGTGAAAAGTGCAATTTCATAACCACTTAAAAACACATTATTAGTACTGGTCACGACCGTTATTATTACCGGATGGGCAAGGTAATGTTTTCAGTTTGTTTGTCCGTCACCCGGGGGAGACGGGTACCCCCTGGTCCCTGGTTCTTTCGGGGGGGGGGGTACCCATAGTCCTGTAAATGGTCCTGTCCCGGGGGGGGGGGGGGGGAAGAGGAGGCGGTACCCCACACCAGGACAGGGGGTAATCCCCTCACCCTTTGGCCAGGACAGGATACCCATCCATCCCCTCCCCGGCCAGGACAGATTTGTGGCGCAGGCGGTATGCCTCTTGCGTTCACGCAGGAGAACTTTCTTGTAATTAGCTATGTTTCCGAGGACAATACAGTCCTCGGCGGGTCCTTCAGTACAGAAGGGGTTAAATGGCCCAATAACGATACTGAACTTTTTCGTGTATTTAACAGCTGCAAAAACATCTCCGATGACATTAATTAATAAAACAATGAGAAAAGAGATAAATGCTAGTGCGGACGTGGACGTGGAATGGGTTCAGTGCTGACCAGTGAGTCTGAATTATGACGTGCCCTTTTGACTATTCCACTGCGGTCTGGCCTCAGCAAGTCTTGTATGTGTTGTACTATCAGATCTATCGCAACTAAAATAAAGTAAATCACAAATTTTGGCAATTATTGAATGGGTTTTGCCTCTAAATATTTCGATAAAACAGATCAGTGCACAGGTTTTATACGTTGAGCCTGGTGCTTAATGCATATGAAAATTAGCCACGAGTCGTCGTTGTATGAGTAAATTCATTCTGCTCAGAAAAAGGAATACACACACAATTCATCCGCAAGTTGAGAGATTCACATTATGACTCTATTCGACTCACCGTGGTTATCAGCACCTCTGGGTATGATCACGTCAGCATACTTTTTGGTCTACAACGACAAAACAAAATGTTGTTTGAAAGTGGGTCCGGGTCTTTGTCTGAACTACCTCTGCTATTGGCTGTTCATCAACAAGGCTGGTGGCAATCATTCAGTGCAATAATCTTAGGTTTCTAACTTTATAGTTCCTCTTTACGATGAAACCAAACTTGTATACCACTGAATAAAGGACTACAAACCATTTCAAGTACAATTTACCACGTGTCTGTGATATTTCTGTTGGGAGCCGTACAATTTTTCCGATAGTAATATCGTAAGTTTTTAAAAATATGCTCACGACCATAATGTATGAAGTCGAAATGAAATATTAAATTGAATGACTTACAGGCAGACAAAATTCCTCAAATGCAGGTTTCACAAAAGTAGTATACTGATACAGGATCTGGTCCAAATCTCGTCCTCTTTCGTTTACATCCCTCAGTACTTAGGTGACAAAGGAACAAGAATATTACTTCGTTTTGTACAACTACATGTAGGCACGATTACATTACATCAGAACACTATTTTGTTATTTCAGACAAGTGAACAAGGTTCATACATCTTCGAGATAATCTCGTATCAGCATCTGTGTCCACAAACAGCTTCATGTTGAACAAGTGTCTTATTTCTTTGAAGTAAAATGGCAGTATCCCTTCAAACAAGATGACGTCAGCTGGTGGTACAATATTCCATTCACTCTGGTCTCTAAAATAATTGGACCCTAATTATTTTCACCAGTAATCTCTTTCACTTTCACTAGTCCGAAATTTACAAATTTGAAGGATTCACAAAATTATAAACTATTCCACCACTCATGATTCTAAGCATGTTCTTGCAAAATTACTTTGGATTAAAGTGAAGCCATAGAATGAACATGAAAGGCACAGCGGCAGATAACGGGGAGTGGGGCTCGCAAGGTTTTCGAAAAATTGTTAAAAAATATAGATAGAGGGTCAGCACCCCCCTTCTAAATCTAGGGGTTGGGATACCCTCCAACGAGAAATCCTGTATCTGTCTCTGATATTCTTGTCCTGTTAACTAGTAACATTACAGTCACGGCCAAAGATCACACATATTAGGACGTATTGAATAGATAACGCAAATGACAATTCACAAGGAATGCTTGTTGGCATAGTGTCATGCTTGCGCCGTCGTTTCTGTTGTTCCTGTCGTTTCCTTAACAAAGGAACAACATAAGAAACGCCATGTGGTGTCATAGTTAAAATAACCTTTCTGTCTACAAGCAAACACCATAGTGAGAAGATAAGTCGTTCTGCTTTACAAAGGCAGGCGTGACTAAAATATAGTTAAATAATTATCTATAATGCAAAGTACTCACTTGAATGTATAGTTAATTGTGTCATATACTGGAATTTTTACGGCTGCACCATCCTTTAGATCTTTCAATGTTTTTAGTATCAGGTCGTCATTAAAAGCACCTACAATAATTTTTGCACCTCTTTTAACGTTTTGTTTTGGCGACTACCTGCTCTGCCGTAGTATCGGAGCAATTTTTGACTTGCATAGGCATGCTAAAATAGGGGTTCAACTCAATCTGAAACAGGAATGTGTATTAACCTGGGTGATCAAAGTTTCGTTTTCCTTTAACTGCCAGTTTCCGTTGTTCTTCTGAAAGGGACTTGTAGAAACTCTCCATAGATATTATGTGTACTTGTTTGTGATGTTCATCCACTTCATTCTGACCCAACTGCTCCATTATTTTGCTGCACACTGAAGACTGACAATATTGCAAATATCAAGTATGAAAGTACAAATATACTATTACATTCAGGATTCTACGAGTTTTTTTTCCAACATGAAAGTGGTAGAAAAGAATACTCAAATACACACAGAAGTAATAGCACACCGGCTGATAAATCGTGGCCAAGGCAATGTTTTAAAACTTGAGGATTATTTCAACGTTAAGGTCATACAAATATCAAGGCAATTTACAATTCATTTTCCGCCAAAAAATACTGTATGTTTAAGTTATATCTCAAGGTTATTACGTTTTTTAAGTTAAATGAGAACAGTAAGTTTTTCAACATGATTGTGTGTCTCAGTAATCTACTTGTACGTTGCTGTGTTGATAAATTGAAACTAATTTTGCGGGTTTTCCCTTTCAGAAAATATTCAAAACAAGAAAGTCCTCCTGCGTGAACGCAAGGGGAATACCATCCGCCGCGTAGCAAATGCTCACTGTGTTGTCCTATTCAGGTGTTGGGGGGGGGGGGGTACCCCCCGGCTGTGGGACTGAGTACCCCCCCCCCAGACAGACCCTCTGGCTATGTTGATGATCCGAGTACCCCCGCCCCCGCTTGTGGACAGACAGACACCTGTGAAAACAGTACCTTCCCTCGTACTACGTACGCGGGCAGTAATAAACGAAAACAGGATGATAAAGAACGTATTTTCAGTACATTTACGCCAATTTTTCAGACACATAAAATAAATATACTAGGAAAAATACTGGCCTACCTTTCCAGATGCCGTACCTCCACCAACACCAATAAGAAAAGGGCGAGGTATGTCATCAAATCCATTTATTTTTACACCATGTCCATTTAAGTCATTCCTCACTCTTTAATAAAGCAATCGCAAATGCAAGATTTATATCTCTGTCAACAAAAATTCTGTCACTAATAGCTAGTGAACTTGTACTAAACTAGACTTGACACCTAATGCTATCTCCATTGAATGCTATCTCCAAATTCGGATGTTGCGTGTCCTAATCATTTTCTGAATAAACAAAATGGTATTTAATTTTAATTTTTACTCCGGTGGGAGGCAGGGATGCAGAAATCAATGAATAGAATAGGGTCATTGACAAATCTAGTGGGAGCTGCCCCTTTCCCCAGGGACCAAAATTTTGTCCAGGTTATTCTTTCTTGAAATTTTGGCATGATGATCATATGTTTCCTCCCTCTCCCCCCCCCCCCCCCCGGCCCTCTTGAAAATTTAAGTTGACCGTCTGAATATGTGTACAAACAAAATTTGCAGTTGCTTAAAGGCAATTCTTTAGTTTAAATATTACAGCGCGTCGTCAGAAGCATTGTTTTGAGCATTTGTACAAAATTCAGACTATTACTGCAGACTGTTCACTTGTAACGTATTCATTGTCAGGATCTAGTAGATCAATACTTTGTTAAGGGCGCTGGCATCATTTCCTTTAGATTGTTTTGAAAATCTGAAGTATTACAATTCATTGCGCCCCGATTTGGGGTTTCTCTATTGTCTTTTTTACCGCCCGCATTCCGAAGGAATGGGGAAGGTAATGTTTTCACTGGTGTCTGTC
>JBCAUG010003617.1:0-11461 GCA_038406175.1 Haplosyllis leylae | reverse complement strand
AGGTCTAGGGAAGCGTAGACTAGACTCAGCCGTGCCTGAGCATTACATAGATCTAGTACACCTTAAAAGACCTCGCATACTTCTTCTGGAAGAAAGGCGGTATTGTTGAAGGGTCCTGCGGCAGTTTCTCCGAACCACCAATGATTACAGATAATGAAAATGGAGTTTCACCAATGCCTGATGGCAAAATTCGTGTAATACCTTCTAATTGTTCCAACTGACTATTCAAACACTCAAGTCGAAGAACCAACAGAGCCCAATCGCATTGTTGAAAGAAATAGAGGCACGTTTGGATAAGCCAGGATTACGATGGAATTGCGCAAACAAGCTCACAAGGAAAGCTGCCTCAGACAAACCCATGCACGTGCTAGGCGAAACAACTGTGTTGGCGACTCGGAATTATTTCTTTGACAGATTACGAAAATGAAAGTAAATGCAGATAAATGCATTTCTACAACATTGACATCATTGGACTGTGGTGACCTTGATGTACTGATCAGGAGGACTAACTATATTTTTACAATTGGAATTTTTTGAAAATATCAACGTGATCTAACACTATGACATTCAAGAGGCCAAACTACAGCTGGACTTTTTTAAAAGTATCAAAGTGATCTAACACTATGACATTAAGTTTAAGAAGGATACGGTTTCTTCGCTGAAGAAATAACTGAGGATGCGGAATATTTTGTTAAAATTGCTCACAATTTTTGCAATACCTTCAGGGCTTCGAGGTGAGTGCAGATTATTTTACGTAATTGTGATTATGTCATAATGATTTTGTTGTCTCTTACACACTTAAAGGAAAAATATGATTCCTCTAATTTTTACAACCTCCATATGGAAAATCATTTGATAGACAAAACGAGTGAGAAGAGTCTTGATTACGTGAGGCATTGCATGTCATAACATTTTGCCAGCCTGAAATGTAACAACATTTGAAACCGTTTTTACTCGCTTATTTTTCATACGAGAGTAAAATTCTTGTTTGACATTCTTATTTAGTATGTATGTAAATGCTTCTTACCTTGCCCCAAGTTGACCAGAAACTCCTGGATTGGGCAGTGTTTCAAATATTACAATATTCAGGCATTGTAACATTTCATTGCCTGCAGGTTAGAAAAATGTCAAACTTTAATTGTCACAACTGTATGACCCATGGAACCCTTTCCCAAAAAGAAATCGTTGTGAAATCCTTTCCTGAACGTACGGCAGATTACATGCGATGCATAACCCATGTCAAATAACGTTATGTTATGACGAAGAAAGACGCTACAGGCTTTCCGTCAAATGTACACCATCAGCATAACAGTAGAAAAGACATTTTAATAATGGACAGATATCAAGGAGTGAAGAATTCTATCTTGGTGTCTTGTTAGCAAAATAGCAACTTTTTGTGAGAAACACTCAAAATTAGTGAAACACCTCAAAATATGCCTCGCACTTCAAATTTCATCCTGGGTAATCAATGCTAGTTAGTGTAAGAGAAAAACATATTCTACGAGCAGTGGCGAATGCATTCGTCACTCTTACACAATAAATTAACTGACGTTAAGCTATGTCACTGATCTATTGAAAATGAGTTATTGTTAATTGCAACCGATGGTAACACCATGTACATTTGAAATTCTTAGACTATATATTCTTTGTCCAAAAGTGTAACATCTCAAATTTCAAATTCCCTATGATCCACTAATGAGTGATTCACAGGGGAAACCAATGATAGACCTTCAAATTATTAGACTTTCGTCTGCCCAAAATATGTCTGAAAGATATTCCTGTTATTGTTCACCAAATGAGTGGTTGCTAGGGGTAATTCATGCAAACCAAGGTACCCAATGATGGACTTCTAAAGTTCTGAGACTGTCATCCATCTAAAATGAATATTACATCTCAAAATATCCTTCAAACTTCAGATTCCCTGTTATCACCAACTAAATGAGTAGTTTCTCGATGATAAACCATAATCAAGGATTTCTACCAGAAATTTGATCTAAGATTGCCACCATTCCCCACCATCCAAATCACAGGCCAAAAATCATCAGTAAACTGCACAGGTGGCACTATAAAAAGCACCAGAGTCACCTTAACTCACAATTAAGCAAGCTTCAGAAAACTATTTGTAAGGAAAATGATATGGATTGTATCTCGTTTCTTGTTTGACCTAGACAAAGACTGGAACTAGGGTATTGCAAGAACATGGCTCCAGGAAGAAATATTGAGAGAAAAATTTACCACGCTCATCGAGATGAAAGAAATTGTGATTTTCCGTCCTTAAGACTGCTATCTTCCATTTATTGTGAACAAAGTCAACCCAAATTGAAATGGGGACTAATTACCGTATAACATGGATAATACTGTCTTCCTCAAGAGCGATAATGTACCTTTCGATTCCTTAATTTGCATCCTTCTTCTGCCGTCTGTATTCATACTTGTTGTTGATAAAGATATTCACAAAAAGATAAAATAAGATGTTCATGTAAACATATTTTTCGTTGTAATTTCAACCTTCTTCCGGAGAATTTATGAAAATACAAATGTCAGTTATCGGTTTTGTTTATTTCATACTATTTTGAGGTCACTATAAAAATTAATCATTTACAGATATTTCATACACAAAAAGCAGAATTGTTACGTGGCATGATCAAATAGATCTATTTGATTAATGACTTTCACCTTATGCATGAAAAATTATGAAAGAATCAAAAGTAATTGGAATAGATTTTGATTTGTATTGATTTTGCCTCCATTAGGCTTGTCGGTATTGAAATTACACTCATTAAGCTTATTAAGAAGAGAGATATTTCCATCAATTGGTCCTTTCATGGTTGACTTATTTGTGAAATCAAAGTGTTTGTGACATACATTTTCGGTTGTCTCCTAAAATTGGTTTTCCATTCTACATCGGGTGGGTAATTTTCTGATATGATACCCCACCCCCCCCCCGAAAAAAAAAATGCTTTCAACATGATATTTCAGACTTTGATGGTCTCTTTATTATCATTTTCAAGACGATGAACAATTATTTTATGTTTATTACATATTGAAAGAAAATAAACCAAGATATAGCTTTCATATTTAACTTAACATTGAAAATATATGCGTTGACAGATCTGTCAGTTTACGCAAAACTAAAATATCACGAAAAAAAACCTTAATGCCTAGAAAACGAGGTATCTTTATCGGAAGTCGCACTTCATCAGATTTTTGATATCGCAAATTGGAAAGTGAATAATGTTTTCCATTCACCGCTCAATTGGATGCAAACTGTGTTTACCCTCCGTTCATGTGTATTCTAGTGAAACCATAAAACAGAAAATAATGTCAATTACACCTGGTGGAATCCAAGAGGCCCATGGAACAATGAACATCAAACATCATCAAATTTTCATTGCACTTTTATATCCTCTCCGATTTGAGGGATAATCAGGGTTTTTCAAAGTAATCATGATTTCTTAGAACTTGACTGCAACTTAGCCTCAGAGATCAGTACAATTTATTTTCAATTCCATCGAATGAACTTTTCCATTTCCGTCTTGATTCCTAATCAGCATCATAATAATTTCCAGAATAAAAACCTTTAAGCCTGGTATAAGATATAATCTAATAAGCTGGGCCCAAGCTACAAAATGTACAATTATGCTATACCCCATCCCCAATGAAGAACAAATCATCCAGACAATGCTTTACGCTCAAACAGGAAGATTAATTTTGAAAAACCCGGTGTAACGTTTACAATTGCCCCCCCCCCCCGTTTTCATTCGCCCCCCGGGGTAATTGAAATCAATTTTTTTGATTTCAGTCATCCCCAGGGTGATTGAAAACAGATTGATCTGTTTTCAGTTGCCCCCCTATTAATTTCAGTTGCCCACCCCAAAGTTATCGGTATTGTGATACATTGTACAAAATGTGGCAGATGAACCAAAGAGACTGTAACAAAACATTGACTGTAACTGTCAGCACCTGTAAAAAAGGTTGACTGTAAATGGAAAAAGTCAACTGTAACAGTCAGAGACTGTAAAATTTTACAGACACTGACAATTACAGATGATTTTTTCCCACTAGCAGATCCTGGGGGTCCAAGCCCCTGAACCCCAAATTTGGAGGCCCCAGTATACAATTAAAGAGCTAAACAATGAACTTTAGGGCCCTAAATTTGTATTTTTTCAGAAAAATTTCCAGCCTCACTTCACACAGCATAAATATTATTTTCGCATTCTTCTAGACACACGCAACTCATCATTCCATCTTCTTATGTGCATACCTCTACATTATAAATTAAGTCAAGCCATAACTTATCTTATCTGTAAAGATTGAAGTAAAGTATTTTTCATACATTATGACACAAAAAATGTCTGAGAATTAATAAATATTTGTATGTAAGATTGTTTAGAAATTTCAAAAAAAATTTCCAAGGATAGTAGGAATATAAATTTTTTGAAGTTAAAAATGCAACAGTTTCTTGGGCCCAAGAGGATCCAGATCCCTGGTTTACAAACTAATGTATCTGCAAACCTAACCAAAAGAACAAATTTGTCAAAATAGCCAGAATCTTTTATATTGTGTGTAATCTTCCTACATAAAGCAAGTTCAAATCTTGAAGTAAAAGTACCAGGAAAAGTGGGAGAATGCATATTTGACATTTAAGAATATGACAGCTTCTGGGGCCCCAGATCCCCAGCTTACAAACTAATGTGTCTGCCATCTAAGGAATATTTTATGTAATAAAATTGGTTTTACTCGAAAGGTTGAAACTCGGGCTTATGCCCCAGGGCAGCTTGCAGCTGAGTGGCTTGAGGGTTGTTATTACGTCACCGCACGTGATGATGATGACGTAGTTGGATGTGATCACATGACCACATTCCAAGGTTTACTTTCAAATTGACAACATTCATCAAGCATTCTTTTCTTAATTCATGAGTAATTACGAAAGTTATGCAGTATTACTTGATTTGAAATAATGCCTAAAAGCAATAAGACAGGCAATAAGGCCAAAAGCCAACCAAGGAAGGTTGATAACATGGAAAATTCAGTAGGTAAGCGGGGATGCACTAGATCTAGATCTACCACCAGGGCAACGGTTGCCAACAACAAACAAAAAGCAGAGAAATGAAATCCTATTGACTCTCTTATTATGAACCAATATGCGAAAAGATTGCATGTAGTAAGGAAGATCCAGTTCCCTGAGAAGGATGGGAAGCAAAATGAAACAAAGGTGTTTGGACAGGGTTCAAACAATAATGCAACAGTCACAATGGAATGTAATGTAAACAAAACTCTGGGAAGTGAGAAAAATAAAAAGAATACCTCAGATAAAGCAATGATAGCTACTTCAGATTCTAATGTTGTAGATACTGAGGTGGTTGTGACTGGGGATGGAGTAGATGCGGATGTGGAACTACACCCCGATGAAAATGAATCCAATTTTGAGACTGAGTCTGATTCGGAATGCGAAGGTGAAGGTCCACCAGAGGGTGATGAACTAGTGGAAGTTAGATCAGGTCAGAAATGATCTGGCCAGAAAAGAAAGAGTTTGGATGCACTCTTTGAGAATGATGAAGTTAAACGACTGTTTAATGAGATGCTGGATGCAAGGCTTGATGAAAAGTTGAAGCAACGCAAACAGGAAGCTGCAAGTAAGCCAAAGAAGATTGTGGGTACAGGTGATGCAATGGGTTTTGATAAAAATAGAAATACCTCACCTTTAGTCAAGTCTCCATCTGACACAACCATTTACACACCCGCTGTCAGACAAATTAGAAGGGACAGCAATGGCATGATAATCCCACGGACTAACATTGTAAGTGATAAACAAATACATGGTGATCATATGATAAAGAAAATCTCTGATTTTGTAGAATCGATATGCATGGATGACCATGGCCCGGAACCAACTACCTCAAAGGGGGGAGAACATGAATGTGATGAAATACCTGGTTTCTCTGAAGCAAGAAGGAGAACAGAGAAAGCTGTGCTAGAAGTGGAGCGATACAAAGCAACAATCATAGACCCGCCAGAACCCTGTGAGTTTAACAATCAAGAAATTATGGGTTTTAAGAATCAGGTCATGGCTGTCACAGCTGATGTTGTTAATGAGGACAGGATAGGCTTATCCGACAATGATTTCTTTCACTTGACATGTCATGTGGATAGTAATTTAATTTCCAAAATAGAAAAGGGTGAATTTGTGGAACTTGAAAAATTATTGGCCAAGGATAAAAGGAGGAAAAATGATGACAGACTAGAATGGGTTCACCAAGATGGGAGAACCTTTTTAGTCCCAGTATCAGACAGGTTAAACAAAATCAATGGTTTCAGGAGATGGGGGCAGGCCTTTAGGGTTTATGCAACCATTTACTGCAGTGTCCAGCCCAATAGATCAAAAGAAATCTGGCAGTATATGTCAGTGATCAATACAGCTGCCTCTGCCTTCATGTGGGAAAATGTGTATGAATATGATGTGACTTTCAGGCATCTAATGGCATCTAATCTTAAGGGACAATCACCGACTCGGTACAGTCTAATTAGGACTTGTATTGTTCCGTCTCTCTTACTCTTTAAATTGATGATATCGTGTGATGATGGATATTTAAAAAATATTTGTAGAAAGAGAGAAAATAAATTATTATTATTATTATTCAATCTGAGCAGGAGTTGGGCCATAACCTACAACCAGATGTGGAACCTATGCATGAGAGATCCTATTCCCACCAAAAATTTTAATGGTAGAAGTGGTGGAGCCCTTCAGGGGAGACCTAATGCAGCAGGCAACCCGCACCAAAACTCTGGCAATAAGAAAAAGAAGCAGGAATATTGCTGGAATTTTAATAAAGGGCTGACCTGCAAGTATGGCAAGAAATGTAGGTTCATTGAATGTTTTAGTTATTGCAATAACAACTCCCATGGAGTGAATAAGTGTCCCAAGTTACAAGGAGAGAAAAAGGCAGCTGGTGATGTCGCCACATGATTTACTAATTTTTCATTCTGGAGAAGAGGGTTTTTTATTTCACATGCATTAGTAATTATATTATTCTTGCAAACAATTATTTAATATATATGTTTTCTTACAGTTTCTTGGTACGAAAATTATGATGTGGAAAACACGATAACTCCTGTCGATGCTGTAAAACTTAATGAGATGTTAACTGAAGCTAGCTATGATAGAGAAAAGAAGCAATATTTGGTAGAAGGTTTTACCAAGGGGTTTTCTTTGAAATTTCAAGGAAACTGGGAAGTCAGAAGATTTGCACATAATCTTAAGCTCAGAGTAGGTTCAAATTATGAACTGTGGGAAAAGGTAATGAAAGAAGTCAAAGCTGGTTGGTATGCCAGACCTTACAATAAACCACCTTTTGAGCATTTTATTCAATCACCGCTTAGTACCAAAAGACCATGGAAAGAAAACTCATCTAATTTTCCATCTATTGTATCCAAAGGGTCATGATACCTCTGTAAATGCTGGTATAGACAAGGAAGATTGTACGGTTAAATACCCAGAGTTTGATGAAGCAGTCAAAATGTGTACTAATCTTGAATCAGAATTAGTACTGATTGGAAAATCGGACATGTCCATGGCCTTCAGGCATGTTCCTCTGATGGTTAGAGACTTTCCTCTGATGGTTCTGAAGGCTCCACAACCAGTAATGGGGGTTATGTATTATTTCGTGGATAAATGTCTCCCTTTTGGAAGCTCAATTTCTTGTCAAATCTTTCAAGCGATCTCTGATGGGATTGCTTATCTAGCTTCATACAGAACTAAGAGAAAAACTTTGAATTATCTTGATGACTACTTTTTCAGTGACATACTGAAGAAGCTGTGTGACTGGCCTGTGAACCAGTTCCTGTTTCCAGTGTCTTTGGAGAAAACTTTCTGGGGTACCACAGCTCTGGTTTTCCTTGGTCTTTTGTTAGACACAGTGAGTAAATGGGTGGGTATACCTGTGGAAAAAATCACTAAAGCACTTGCTCTGGTGAATGAGTTTTTGGAAGCCAAAAAGTTCACAGTATTGAAAGTACAAAAACTGTGTGGTACTCTTAATTTTCTGTGTAGAGCTGTGGTCCCAGGCAGAGCTTTTACACACAGGCTTTATGCCATGACAAGTACCTACAATGGGACTGTGCTTAAGCCCCATTACCATGTACAAGTCAAGAAGGAGAACAAGTTGGACCTTCACATTTGGAAATTATTCTTGACACAACCTGATGTGTTTTCAAGGCCATTTATGGACTTTGTAGAAGTAGATGCAAATGACATACTGCTCTACTCTGATGCCTCAGGAGATTTTAGACATGGGGGTTTGGGTGCATGGTGCCAAGACAGCTGGATGCAATGCTTTTGGGATACAGATTTTGTCACATTGGTACAGCCAAGTATTGAGTATTTGGAACTTTTCGCAGTTTGCATAGCAGTAGGGGCATGGATTCATAGATTTAAAAACAGGAAAGTGAGACTTTTCTGTGACAATGAAAGTGTTTGTCATATGATAAATTCAATGTCATCAAAATGTAAAAAATGTATGACATTAGTGCGTCTTCTTGTTTTGACAGGTATGCGTCACAACATAAGAATCTTTGCCAGGCATGTGCGGACTAAAGCCAACGGGAGAGCAGATGCCCTTTCATGCAGCCAATTTGCCAGATTCTGGAGATTGTCACCACCTAGCACTGATTATTGTGAAACCCAGATTCCAAACATGTTATGGCCTATGCAAAAGGTCTGGTATGGGTTGTAAATAATAACTAGATCTACTCCATTTGATTATTTTCACAGGTGTCAAGAGGAAAAGACATCGCACAGATTCACCCAGAAGTGCATCAAGTGATTCCAGTAAAATTTCAGTGTTGGCTGTCAATAGAATCATAGAAAAATTGAGATGTACTCAAAACAGAGATTCAACTATGGAAACTTATTTATCTGTGTGGAGACAATTCAATAGATTTTTGATAAAGCTAGATGTCAAACCAAAAACTTGGGAAGACAGGGTGCAGCTCTTTGTTGCACAGCTTATTGACGATGGTATGCAGTCATTGTCAGTAAAGTCGTATGTGTCTGCAATTAAAAGAATTTTAATTGATGATGGCTATCAATGGAATGAAAATAAATTGCTGCTTTCATCTCTGACAAGAGCCTGTCAACTCATTAATGATAGAGTAAGAACAAGGCTGCCAATCCAGTGTGGACTACTGGAAATTCTTTTATTTGAACTTGAAAGACTGTTCCCTACACAAGTTTACCTGAAAAGGATGTATCAAGCTTTATTTGCTTTAGGCTACTATGGTCTCATGTGGGTAGGGGAGCTGACTCAAAGCCAGCATGTCTTGCAAGCCAGACATGTACATTTGGCAAGAAATAAGGACAAGTTATTGATTGTCTTATATTCCTCAAAAACTCATGATAAAAGACATTATCCACAGAAAATTAGGATCGTAGCTAACCTGGCTGAACAATCTGGGTCTTACATCAGAAGGAACTTCTGTCCTTTTACACTCATCGGTAGATACCTTGAAGTCTGAGATGGCTATGAAGGCAATGAGCAATTCTTTATTTTTCGCAGTGGGGATCCAGTAACCCCAACCCAAGCAAGGACGGTACTTAAAACAATGCTCAAAAGACTAGGCCTGAATGAAACGTTGTACGATATGCATTCCCTAAGGACTGGATGTTGTTCTGATATGATAAAATATGGTTACTCAATTTCGGAGGTGAAACAGATCGGGAGGTGGAAATCGTCATGTGTCTACTGATATATTGAAGTATTGAAGTATCATTACTGTGCCACATAATGACAATCATGTTTTTCATCCTTATTTTAGACGAGGTGCAAGCTTACGAAGAGCTATGGTTCATGGGTGACAATTTCTTGGCTACAACATATCACAGTCATTTCAAGAAATTGACAATGCTAAGTTATGTAAAGCAAAATTTTGACTATTTTGCTTTTTGCAGCAGTAAGTACAACTCTAACGAAACCAACATGATTACAAGAATGAAATATAGTTTGGCAAAGGCTATTGAGCACAGAACTAAATTACCCAGGTTTATTGTACTGGTCCTGGACAATGATTTTATCCAATTTTTGTCATATCTCAACAAGGGGCTAGGCCAACTTCTGGGAGAGTTGTATGAATGTGTCATTCAAATATTTGTCAATATGTGCAAAGATTGTAAATCAGTTTTACCAGAAAAAGTGGTGCGGGATGACTACCCACAGTTTTACATTGTGTCTCCTCCAAAACATACTAACTTCCTAGACAACCAAGAAAGAACCCTGTTACAGAACTGCTTGGAGGCTACAGTGAAAGTTTATGACGGTGTCAGAATGGTCAAAGTTGTCGAGTTATGGAACTCTTCAGATGATGAACTAGTATCCAAAGATGGACATTTCACCAGTCTGGGACTAACCACCTATTGGACTGCAATAGATGCAGCCATAGCATTCAACGTGAAAAAAAGAGAAATGATTTTCTTAGCCATAGGGGCTTTACTTTTAAACCGAAAGTAAATAACAGCAAAAGAAAGAATAGAGGTTTTAATGAAAAAATCTCTCGCAGCAGACCACCAGTAATGAACGATGACAGAGTGAAGAAAATCTTCCAGTCCCTGTGAAAAGAGGATAAATATTTGCCTTATGCACTTAAATTACCATCTCCATTGTAACTATGTAACAACGGTACCATTTCTGTACTGTATAATTGTATCTATTTAATCATTCAATTGTCATATGCAAGTAATCTTTACCATTCTTGTATTTTTACCGCATTGTTTATGTGTTGTACATTTTCTTTTTATTCACAGCATATTCTCATCTATCATGTTCGTACCTTTCCTGTCTGTTTGGGGAACTACTACGCTCAAGGAAGTCAGTGACATGTGTCAACCGATCCCGTTTCTGCTACGTAGTTAGTGGCATATCAGGTGGTAGCACAGGTAGGTCTGGTTGAACATCTAGCACTCATGGAGTGCTGACACTGCAGGATGTTATCCATTCTATTTATCATTTACCAACTCTTTGGGCATGGCCCTGAATTATTGTCAATTTGTGCTTGTTGGATGTAAATAATTGTTTGAAAATAAACCCTCAAAGATCAATTTCATTTTAGTTTTAATCTTGAGAGTAAAGGAATATTTTATGTAATAAAATTGGTTTTACTCGAAAGGTTGAAACTCAGGCTTATGCCCCAGGGCAGCTCGCAGCTGAGTGGCTTTAGGGTTGTTATTACATCATGGCATGTGATGATGATGACGTAGTTGGATGTGATCACATGACCACATTCCAAGGTTTACTTTCAAACCCATCCCAACCCAACCCCTTTTAGTTTAGCTTTTCCCTAATTTAATGGAATGCTTGATTCTGTTAAAGGGCATATCAGGTGGTAGCACAGGCAGGTCTGGTTGAACATCTAGCACTCATGGAGTGCTGACACTGCAGGATGTTATCCATTCTATTTATCATTTACCAAC
>JBCAUG010003606.1:0-11462 GCA_038406175.1 Haplosyllis leylae | reverse complement strand
AACGGAAGCCAAATACAGTAACGGTTTCGCTCCTCTCCTCAGAATTCGCAATAGTTTATTCGCAACCTGTTACATAAATATTGGAGTTTTTCCGTAATTGGCGTTAGGTTCTATAGAATCCACAGAATCACGAGAGAGCTAAAAATTCCAGTACCAAAATGTTAGCCCCACTGGGAAGTGAACCAAGGCACTGACTTTGCTCTTGACTTTCATACCTCTGAGCTAATTCCCCTATCTGCTGGAAGTCTCAACCATTTAGATTCATATGTAGTCATGCTCTACTGATTCGTGGACTTAGATTTTTTTGGAATCAATAGAGCATGACTAAGGATCTAAATGGCAGAGCCTTCCAGCAGATGGGGGAATTAGCTCAGATCAGGACATGAAAGTCACATGAAAATCACAGCAAAATCAGTGCCTGGGTTCACTTCATAGTGGAGGTAACATTTTCCTGCTGGATTATTTTTAGTAGAATCTACAGAATCTAAAGCCAATTACGGAAAAACTCGATTAACCAGACTCTAATTTGAAGTTCTTGATAACAAGTATGTATGTCCCTACGTATGTCCCTATCATGGCTCATTCACATACACGGAGACCTCTCCCGGGGACGGGGTCCCATCCCAGAAATGGCTACAGTAGCCATTTAGGGACGGGGATCTGTCCCCTTTTTGTGCAGTGAACACTTTGCATAGAACAACTGCAGCCATAGATGGATCCGGGGGATCAGCTATTTCCCTTATTTTTGACCAATCAAAGTACCATGGGTGTTTGGAGAAGAAATCAGCTGTTTTCCCTATTCTGCACAAGATGTCTCTACCTTGTGATGTAAATTTTAAGTCACTGTTATCAGTTCTTTTTGTTTGTAAACAATAAGATTTTGTCTGTACTAACATTTTGTTCACAGACGACACCATTTTGTTATCAGTGATAACACCTTTTGTTTTGGTCCAACAGTCTGCCAACTATTTGTAAACAACAATCAGCTGTTTGAAATTGTTATCAAAATCATATGTTGAACATTTTGAGTTGAACCTTCATCACGAGAAGTGAATATTTGCGGTTTAAGATATGAGAACAAGCCACATCACATCACATCATTTGTAGAGGCCTATCAGTATCAGTATCAACTTGGTGAAAGAAGGTTAATATCATTTCTGTCGATCCATGAAAGGCGGACATCAAAACATTTTCATGAATCCAGTGTGGAATCAGTAAGGATAGACGTGGTGCACATTTTGGTGGGAAAAGACCAGCGAATTATGTAACCGTGAAATTTGTGCCTGTTGTTAATAAGGAAATAAGCACCATAAGGTGCAACCAAAAAGACCATGATCGTACTTGGCGACGGTGCTTACCACGGTACGGGTAACACTACATTAGCTGTTCATGTTGAATCCCCTCCAAACCCATCTCCATTGCTGGTCAGTGTGTGTGGAGGCAGATCTTGGAGGGGATACAACTTAAACAGTTGATGCAGTGTTACATAACCCGTACTGCGGTAAGCACCGTCGCCAAGTACGATCCATCACTCACCTTCTTCTCTCTGTACAATTGAACAAAAATAAGATCCAGTAAAGTAGACAGCCGTTTAGTTTTAGTTCTCTAATTCTTCACAAGATGCCTCCACCTTTTGTTATCACTCTTGTGTGACAGTGACCTCTGTTATCATATTTATTTTCGTCTAATGTTTGTACACAAATATATCAGGTCCTTATCATTTGTCCAGGGATATCCAGGTAATGGATTTCTATCAGTAAAATATTTTCTTTTGGCACAATGTCAGTGATTGATGATAAACAATTCATTTATTCAAAATTGTAAAAGGACAAACACGAACTGTGCAATTCATCTTTTGATAACGATGGACTGGAAATAGTTACAAAAAGTTTGTACTGTGTCCACTTGGATGAACTGGAGAAGTACCCCTAGAGCCCTTTCACTCTGATTTGGTTCCAGATATCCTCAAAGTCTGTATTTGGAATTTGGCCAGTTTTGCTTGACCATTTCCGCAAATGTCACAAAATACAACCGAGCGCTTGGAATTGAAATGGCCAAGAAATGGTCCACATGAAGCGGAAAATAATTCATTCATACCTGTGAATATAACATCTACATGTCCCCTTTTAATTATAATGAATTGTACAATTGCTGTGACAATGTGAACTGGCGAGTAGTCTTAAGCTCAAGCTCAGAGATGAATTATTTCACAAACATTTTGTGTATAATTCATTATGGCACACCTAACTGAGTTAAGAACTAGATTAGGTAACATAAATATGTACAAAAAACGAAAAAATAACGTTTATTGTTTAAAAACAAACAGAAAATAATAATAAAAGGAAGCAGTCAAAACAGATGTGTTAATTCTGAGATATGTCGTTGTCATGGTTCTACAGTGTCGTCCACTATTGAACTTTTCCAACTTTTTGGTATTATGCCTTTTGAGCAATTACATAAGTGATTATTGTGTGAACGTTTTGCCTCAAATACCATTCCAGATAAGTACTGAATTAGTATCATCATTGTTTATCAATCACCAACAATGAAGAGTTGGGAGCTTATCAATTTAAGTGGGTTTTTGTGGTTTGAAATATCACTTCACAAAAGAATGTAAAGTGTTTAAGTATTTGCTCAAACTCTCAAAATGTTATCACTGTCCAAACTAAAGGAGTTTAGTTCAACTTCTATTCAAAAGAAGTCACCACCATATCATAGGAAATTCGTTTTATCTGTTACTTTGTTTCTCTGACAAATGGAGTATTATCATCATAGTATGAATTTTTCCTTCTCAATGTGTTTGCTTTTTCGGTTTTGTGAAAAGAAGATTAGTTTTCCAATAAATCTCATAAGAAATTTATAGAATATGAGTTGTTTTGTATGAGAATCGCTTTGCAAATAAATAATTGGAGCAGTCCTAGTTGTCTGTATGGTCTTTAATTAAATGCCTCCCCTTTTCATAAATTTACACGAAACATTCCTTTTTACTGAAATCAACTTACTCCACTCAATAGTATTTATCCGCAACTTTAGGCAGAAAGGATCAACTAAATTGCTCGTTGGAGTTTTTCACAACCACACATAGTTGGCAATGTTGGCATTATTGCCAACTTTGTAATCCCATATATTTTCCTCTCTATCTGCACCAATTGATCTCGAGAAATGTGCAATTAGAAATCAACTGGTACATGAGAATTACATTTACATGGATACAAATTTTATTGGTTGAGTTGATTATTAATGGCACAGCTAATACGAAGTTGGCAATGTTGGCATGCTTATATTGTGGATAATTTGCAAAAAACTCTATTTGTGGTTTAATGTATTAGAACAAGAGGAGTTCCATCACTTTGGTTATCAGTAAACGTGATTGTTTAGGTTCAACTTGGAAAGATTGTTTGTAAAAAGAAATCAGCTGGATCACCTTCAGTTCAATATTCATTCCAAAGATGTCTCCACTGTATCAATACTAATACTGATTTTATGGTCTCATATTGATTGGCTGACAGGTGTCTCTTTGGTTAGTCTTATCAGATTATGTCATATTTGTTCAAGTTCAAAATCCTTTCTGATATCTCAGCATCGTAGTTATCAACCAGTCTCTTTATTTTTTCTTTGATGTCTAGTCAATATTGTAAACAAATATCAGCTGTTAGAATGTGTGAAGTAACAATGTATCACTTTTTGAAGGTAGGGCTGTAAATTACTTTGTTATAGCTGAAGTTATCGTTATCCTTATTTTTTGGGGTTCAAGGTCTTTGAAATACTACTGAGAAACAATCAACTGTACATTCAGTGTTTTGACTTCGTTCCGATGATTTCACACTTCGATCAACGAAACTTAAAACGGATTAAACAGTCAAGAATACTGACAAAACCATTCTGTCATAACCTGTCATAACCTGTCATAAATGAGTTTGGTGAATTAAAGAGCAACCGCGTCTACGGTGGGAAGAAAAGTTGCACTTAACATTCTTGGTACAATATTACTGCAAAAAATAACTGCTTTTTCATGCAGTAATTAAAACAATGCTTTTTGAAAGAACATACAAAATAAAAATGGAAACTGGGAAATATCAATACTCTGCATAAAATGTGGGGAAATATGCCTTTGCTGCTAATTTCTAGTATTTAAATATTATAAGAGACTATCCATGCACAACGTGCAAAAGATTGCCACTCGAGGTTTTTCAAAAGTCTTGTCTAATTAGATGAATTGGACAAAAAGAAATTTTGCAAAAGTCGGTTCGAGTCCAGGATCTCCTGCTTACATTCCAACTCCTTTTACCATTACACCACAGAGTCAACTGTGCTTGTGGGGAACTTTGAAAAGCACCTATTTCGTGGGCCACTGCATCTGTCCAATTCGTCTAATTCATCCAATTAGATGAAAACCTCTCCATTTTGACAAAAACTAGACTGCAGAATACTACACATGCTATCGTGCGGTTTGCAATTCAGATTTGACACAAGAGTTTAAAACATTAACTGTACTAATTTTTGGCAAAAAAATAGTAACTTACGCAATTTGTTTCATTTCTTTTCCCATAGGCTAAGAGTCGCAGTTCCCCTACAGTTATATTTCTTTATTTCTTTCGTTAATCTGTTCATCATTTTCTCAGCATAAATTGGTAAATAAGATGACGGAAAACTATTTTCAATTAAAGGTAACTTGCAACTCAAATCCAGCAGAACATTCGAGTATTTCTATAATTGGTCATTTTCTAACAAATCCTGGGTGGATCCTGTCAGCATTGACACACAATTTGTTACAACCACGTTCACTATTGTATTTTTTAAAATTCATTTACTTAATTACGTCAATTGCACTCAAACTTTCTGTTTACCTGAAAATGGTTGATGGCAACCAGTAAATTGATAGGTTCAGTGTTGCTCTAAAGATAGTTAAAAGCCTGTTCACACTAAGCGAGAAAAGGAGAAAACAAAAATTTTCTTTGATGTCTGTCGTTTATTCTTTGATCTCTTTTGACTGTTCTTTTATCTTTGACGCTTTCGCTCTCACTTTCGTTAGGTGTGAAAAGTCTTTAGGTCTGACCTTGATATTGTTAAAGTTGGCATTGTATTGTTCTAATTCATCGATTCATGAGATTGTACTGATATTGTAGTACCCATAACTTCACCTAGATGGTATCACGTCTTCATATCTTATGTCAACTATTATCTCAAAAATAACAACTACCACTATCAACTCAAGTTGGCAATTGTGTTGCAAAACTGTACTTTTCATTGTCCTTTACGCATCCAACAGATGGCAGGTCGGTCACTTTAATTGTGTCTCCTTCCATGTCCTATCGTGCCTTGGTGTTACATTTCAGTGGAGGCTCTAAAAACCTAAATTGCTTTAATTTCATTTAGTTTGGGGGAATTTTTTTGATAAACATGGCTTGGCCCCAAACAGGTAAATCCGTCTTTGTTGTTGAAAGCTATTATTTTATGACCATCATTTTGTTGCGGATTTTCTGATTTGATAGAGTTATCGTATCGTTCATCCGTTGTTATTTTGTTCGTTGGTAACATAACATCGTCCAGACGTGCAAAATGATGTAGTGACGATAAGCAGTGACATTTGATTGGATATCGTTATCTTTCAACAAATAAAAATAAGGACGGGACAATCAAAGAACCAAGTATCCTTGTCAAGTGTTACAGATATTCAAAGATGGCTACCGGCGGTGAGGATAGGTTGTCGGACGAGCATATTGCTGCTTTGGCGGCGTCGGTATCCACCAAAAACCTGGAATCCATAGCATTACATTATCTGGGAATTAATGAAGAAACTATTGATTCCCTCAAAGTGGAACACAGGGCAAATATCGAAGCCTTGAACCGAAGCATTCTTCGAAAGTGGGCGTATCAATATGCAGGGCGTGACCAAATTCAGGTAATACATTTGACAAAGTTTTTTTTGTACATAATTTCTCGATCTTTTGTTTAAAAACAAGCATTCCGTTGGTAACTCAATATTCAGTATTGTGAATCACTCCAGGCATTTCTATTTTTCTTGCTAAATTCTACAGTCGAGGTGTCGTGATGGCTGTCTGATTCTATGTTTATGGGAATCAAAATGGCGACCATAAAATAGAATGTTATACTTCTTAGCCTAATTTTCCACGGGCTGGAAAACTAACATGAATTGACGCATTTTAGACCGATATTATTTCAGAAGTTGGCGGACATACTGTACAGAGCCGCATCAGAACATGGTTACATCAACCCAGATAAAGTGGAAGAAATACTGGGCATACCGAGGAGTGAAGAAGATTTCGGCGCAAAACAGCATGACACGTTACTGTCGGGTAAGACAAGTAATTGTATAATATCAAATTCAGTTTGACTTTTTAATGCATTCCAATGGTCAACCAATTAATTTTTAGATTATTTAAAGATTCATTGAATTTTTTGCAGAATTCGAAAACATCGCGGAGGAATTGCGTCCTTACACCAAGGAAGACATGAAGATACAGCAAGTTCCATGGTTACAGGAGTACCTGGATATGGAGACAAACTACACTGAACTTTCCCTACAGAAGATTGAAGATACACCGAAAGGACAGACAAGTATTCCTGTCAAAGATTACAAAGAATTGTTTCAAGAAACTGAAACAGCTAGCAAACCTGCCAGACGTTGGAAAAGAAGGACTGTCATAATGACCGGGGATCCTGGGATCGGGAAAACCACTCTCTGTAAGAAAGTGGTCTGGGATTGGGCCAAAGGTCTCTTCACCATGTTCACTATTGTTTTTCTTATTTCTATGCAAATGATCAAACATGGGGACACCATAGAAAGCGTTATAATACAGCAAACCCCTACATTGGAAGGGCTAGGTGTTACAGAAAAGAGATTGAAACGTTTCCTCGATTCCTTTGGAGACCGCTGTCTTATAGTTTTGGACGGTTATGATGAATTTGTTGCTGGAAACAAAGAAAATGTTGATTTAACAAAAGTCTTAGTGGGACGAAAATTTTTAAAATGTAGTCTTCTTCTGACATCCCGGCCACATAGCGTAGAACGTGTAAAAACTAAGTTCCATTCTTATGTCAGAATTCAAGGTTTTTCACAGGATAACGCACGTGAGTTTGCTTCTTCTGTTTTAACCAATCAAGATCAGCTTAGTTTGGTGATGGACATCCAGTGCATAAATACTGTCAGTCATCTGAAACAAAATGATTCCCTGCATGCCAGCCCAATGCTCTTGATATTTGTTTGTATTCTGGCAAATAATAACGAAATTGATTTGGAACGAAAAGAAACTACTCTGGGGGAAATTTATTTCAGACTTCTAAGATGGGTTTACAGAAAATTTACATATCGAAAAAATATTGATTTCAAACAGGCTGAATTTCTTAATACCCTGAGATGTCTCGGTGCAATTGCAACCGATACGTGGGAAACAGGAAATTATTTGCGTCAGGAAAGAGAAATTATCAAAATTGCTGGGAGAAATGCCTTTGATTACGGCCTACTTATTGGAAATAGAGACAGGCGGCTATTGAAAGATGAAACGGCAGACATTTTCCTGTCGTATCCCCATCGAAGCATAGAAGAATTTCTTACTGCTTTATTTTTCGTTGTTTCAGCAAATGACGGGTTACCACGCATGCGTATAAATGACCCATGGCTTTTAAGCAATCCGCTAATATTTCAATTTTGTCTTTGGATTTTATTAAGTGGCGAGGAATATATCTATCTCAATCGGAAGGATGATATAATTTGTATGTTAGAAAACTTTTTCTTTTTTTTTCTGAATCATTGTCAGCTGGATTTTGGAGAAGTTCCCATTTTCATCAAAACATTTGATATCAACCACGCCTTGAGCGTGAATAATGAACTTACCCTAACTTTTATTCGACGCGTCCTAGCAAAATGTTCCAATACAAAATATCTTTCATTAAATGCAGATTCGATACTCGAATGGATTTTGACTGAAAATCCCAGAATATTTCAAAATGTAAGTTCAATAGCATTCGAATGTGTGGGTTTTTTGACACAGCCACCACTTGAAATAGATAGTCTCCATGTGGACCCTTCAAATTTATTTCACATCACAATTTACAATGTGACCCTTTATATTAGTCTATTGCAAAAAGTGCTCAAATATTTCAACCGACCAGCTTCTGTTTTTCTTCCTTGTACGGTACCTGCAGATATCGATTTATGTAAAGTTTTACACCTAAATATTGGAAAAGTTAAAATAGAAACGCTTGGTATAATGGGCAAAGTAAAAATTTCGGGATTTAATGAAATACCAAAATGTCCATTCATGACACATCTTTGTCTGTCAAACTTGCAAATACATGAAAACACATTCAATTGTCTGTCTAGTGCCGTAAAGGCAGGATGTCTACCTCATTTGAGCCATCTAAGTTTCGTTGAGTGTGGCTCTGATGTCAGAGGAAAACTTGGTAAACTTTTCCAGTTTCAGTGGCACCAGTTGATTGAGCTTGTTTTGAGTAAGTGCGAAATAGGTCTTTCAGACTTAGGTGTGTTATGTGAAGGTTTCCTCCCAAATTTGAAGTCACTCACTTTGTTTCTCGGACAGAAGAGTGAAGCGTTAGGTAATCAAGAAGTAAACCGAAGGGCAACATTTGTGAAGCTTCAGAGAAAAAAAAGGTTAAGAAGCATCCGTCAGCTTCTGTCCCTTCCTTTGATTAGGATGCATCTCCAAGACATAGACGCCCAGACACTTAGACACATAATTAAATTTGTAAATACAAACAAGGAAATCAGTATAGATGATCTTAGTATTTCAATTTGTTCATACGGCACAGATCAGCAACTGTTATGTGATTTGCCTATTTTGAATTTTCCACAACTGAGATATTTTTCATTGACTAGATTTATCAGGTCACGAACACAGATAGAATTTCTAACTGGTTGTCCATTTCTGCCCGACTTATGCAAACTAGATGTAAGTCATAGTACGGGGTTAGCGGGAAAACTTTCATCCTTACTATTCTGCTCTTTCGCCAGACTGAATATTTTGATCCTGAAAAAGTGCAAATTATCAATAAATGATTTACGCACTCTGGCACTCATAAATCTGGATGGTAAATTGCCAGAACTGACCCTGTTGGATATTTCCCACAATGAATCACTTTCGGGTGAAACATGTCACCTATTTGACCGGTCCTCTACGTGGAAAAAACTGGTCAGCCTTAACATTGAACACTGTGGAACAGCTGCAGTCAGTAAAATGTCAGAATTGAATTCTAAATACCTACCACTTCTGCGTGACCTGAGATGCAGTGTTCGTAAAGAACATAATTTTTTTCCACTGGGTAACACAGGCAAGTGGGAACACATGCGTGCCCTGACAATTTCAACTGAGGAGGACGAAGATTGCTGTCAGTCACTAGGAGCTCTGGTAAACCTAGTAGATCAGAGTTTACTTCCGGTAATAACATCCATTCTTCTGATCAATTACCATCACGGTTTATCTAAAAACGTGAAAGCTGTCGAATTCAGAAAAAAGCTCCGGGAAGCTGATATCTCAATCAACACTTTCACGTACTTTATGCCTAAACATGTTCTTCGAGAAATAGATTGATTAAAACAAAAACTTGTAGATAGTTGTTGTACTCATCGACTGCCAGTGATGCCTTTTTCGACCCTAGCATGTCTCTCCATATGTTCAATCAATTCCGTCTACTTTTTGCTGTTCCATTCCTTTCAGCAAATATCATGTGACAATAATAAACACATTTTTTAACGGTTGATAATAGAAAGAAATGGAATGGAGTGAAAAATGTTCAAATGTAACAATTTCGTTTGATTAAGTGGGACGGAAAAACACTATGATTTTATGAAAAATAGAAGATCAAAAATTGTAACTGATTATCTTAATAATGGAGCCATCTGTATGACCAACAGTAGAAATTCATTTCTGTTAATATTGTCTTGTCAATAAATGTCGAATCCATTAACGTTATTGTTCGTTCATTCGCATTCAGTTAGCGAATCCGAGGGAAAGCAGTCAAGACGCCAATGCCTTGTAAAAAAACTAGTTATACAAAGATTGCTACCCCACATATTTCATGTTTCTTTCCCTTGCCCCCCCCCCCTCACAAGCTAGCCATCTTTGATTTGTTGCTATCAGCTGTGAACCTTTACCTAGATCCAGAAATGTTTGTATTTATATTACCAGCTTTACTGTAGATTTTAACAGCGGGATCACTGTGAGTTTCATTTCCGTTCATATAGATAGTGCATAAGTATGGTGAACAAGGACGTTCGACCCAATAGACCAAATATTTATTACAGACAAACATTTTTTGCATAATCACATGTGGTCTCATGTAGAGCTGTTCAGTGAAATTCTAACATAAGACGGCCTTCCTATTACCCAAATGTCCCCAGGAATTAACGCTCCTCTCCGTCGTAAAAGAAGTTAGCGATGTATTCTGGTACGATAATTTAGCCAAATAAACCACCCAGTTTAGTACAGTCAAGTAACATTACAAGTTGCGACACCCTTCAAATTCCATGTCATGAGATAAGAAAAAGTAAAGCACAGGCAGTTAAGGTCTATATTATTTGGAGGAAAACCGCCATATTTACCATCCCCGAGACATGCAAAATTATGTGGCCTCGACGATACAAGTCATTTGATCAGATCGGTTTTTTTTTCAACAGATAAAATCCAAGACTGAAAAATAGAACAGTCAGCCATTCGATAATTTTCTTAAAGATGGCGACTGGAGGTGATAACAGGTTGACAGACGAACATATTGCTCGTTTGGTGGCATCAATAGCGACAATATCGACAGGGCACTTCCCACAGCTGAGTTCACTTGAGTTTCAATAGCGACAGGGCACTTCCCACAGCTGAGTTCACTTGAGTTTCAATAGCGACTGGGCACTTCCCACAGCTAAGTCACTTGAGTTTCAATAGCGACAGGGCACTTCCCACAGCTGAGTCACTTGAGTTTCAATAGCGACAGGGCACTTCCCACAGCTGAGTCACTTGAGTTTCAATAGCGACAGGACACTTCCATCAGCTGAATCACTTGAGTTTCAATAGCGACATGACACTTCCATCAGCTGAGTCACTTGAGTTTCAATGAATGTGTTCTGATGTCCGAGGAAAACTACAGAAACTCTTCAACTTTCATTGGTACCAACTTAGGGAACCTGTTCTGAGTAAATGTGAAGTAACCCTTTTTGATATAAATATTTTGTCGAAGGGTTATACTCCTAATATGACTGCTGTCACGTTGTGATATGGTACCATTTTGTGGTATCAATGTTTGTAATTGCTTAAGTAAATGTGAAAGTGAAAATTGCATGGTTAACCTCTTATGTCATCATAATGCTTGTATCAATACAGGTTAGGCACGCTTTATTGGAACACGGTGAATTCGAATTTCCACTTAATTCAAATTTTTGATCAAATATTTGCCATAATCTTATCATTTTATGTTTAAAATGTATGCTTAATTCA
>JBCAUG010003595.1:0-11462 GCA_038406175.1 Haplosyllis leylae | reverse complement strand
TCTGTACCATTGCCATTTTTATTGACTGTTATTCATGTCGCGCATCGATCTTGTTAGTCGTTATACATTACCATTTTTATTGGTTTGTTTCATGTTGCTCACGTCATGCTTGTAATGTATTCTATTCGAGATTTTTAATAAACATCCCAGTCGTGGATGACTGGCTTCGTCTAGGGGAGAATGTCATGGTGTGACCTTTCTGCACCCGTCATACCCAGTTCTCCGGTCTACTAGACCGAGGAAATGAGTACTGGCCGTCGCCGACGACACGACAGCTCTAAGAGCTGTAGTGTCAGAGGAGATGCCTTGGCCCCTATGGATGTGGGTTGGACACGACTTTTCGTGTCCGTCGCGCACGCGTAGTACTCCTCCCCAGGCCTATAAAAGGCATGCATTAGCCCAAATCAAGGAGTCTGCTTTGGTTGGCCTCTCATCTAACAGGCTCAACCCAGAAGTCGTCTACCCTCAAGATCCCTTGTCACCACATTCTTCTTGAGCGGTGAACCCATCGCTCCCCACTGAGGTCTAAAGCATTAACTTGAGTTGTTGTTAGTCTTTTATTTGTCGTTGACACTTGTCGTATGTGACAAGTGATTTTCTGTCGTTACCGACAGATCGTACGCGTCATCGGATTTGCCGAACCCAACCCCGTACAAATGGTAATTCTGTATGCCCCATTGCCACGGCCTAAGAGCCTTGTGCGTAGAGAGGTTTGAGTAACTCCGAGACGAGAACCACCACCGCCCGTCGAGTGACTAGTGATGCCGCATCCGTCTAGAAATTAATTGTCACATGCAGCTAACAGCCCTGCTAGGTTAGAGTTGCCCACACGTTGTATTTAAGGTCGTCACCACGAGGGATCCCGATTTGGCGTTATCCCTGGACAAGCAGTTCTTCCCCAACCCCAGTTGTGCCACGAATGTCATGTGCGACCCGCAACATATATTGTAAGGTGTGGTCTTGATCTTGCGGTCTTAGCATTAGAATTGCCACATTCTGACATCCCCTTCTGTTCATATTTTGAAAATGAGCCATTTATTGGATTTGCCCTGATAATTACATAATTTGTTCTATTTGGCATTTGAAGTACATATTACTGTGAAAAAGCTTACAAAAAACACAGGACTTCACTGTACTGTGAGACCTGGGAGGAGGCATTTTGCCATCTGATCAACCCTAGAACCCTTTAAAGGTCACTATTTACAAGTATATACAGTGCAGCTGCCAGTCTCAGTCACCATCAGAGGGAGGGTGCCATTTGGTGTTACGGTTAAAGTCCTGGAAAGCTTGTAGCTTCATCTGGGAGGGCCACTGGCACTGTCACTTTTGGGAGGAGGTCCTTTGCCTTTTCTGGTCCGACTCCTCAGAACTGGATGTTTCGAATCTCCACTTGAGAGCCAAAAACCTTACCTTTCTACTATGGGAGGGGGCATTGGCTTCACAGTCACTTTCCTCTGAACTGCCACTGGTGACACCATTGGTCAAGGCCGATCTAGCTCTTGCTCATCTAGGGAATGTGATGATGGTCTTGAAGAGTCCCTTGAACTCGGTTCGCTGCTTGCGTTGTATTCTGTGGATATTTCATTTTGGGAGGGTGTGGTGGTACTGAAAGGCGATTGTGAGTAGAATATTTCACTTTGGGAGGATGTGCAGGTCCTGAAAGGAGTTTGTTCATTTTTGGGCTGGCCAATCAACAGATTGGCTTGTAGTTTGAATTAAGTGAAACTTCAAATTAACTGTGTTCGAATTAACAGGAACAGACCTGTATTTCTCTTTGAAAGGGTGTGCTGGTCCTTGCTTTTCGAAGGAAATACCAGCTTTAACCGTACTTATGCTTGTTTCGCTTGGACCAAGATATTTCACTTTGGGAGGGTGCTGGTCCTACAAGCGAAACTTCAAGAGAGTGAGCCTTGAATGTCTTCTTGTGGCTGCCACCACCTTTCTTCTTGGGAGTGCCTTTTCTAAAGCCACCAGACTTTCCCCCTCTTGCCTTCTTGCTTGTTGAATGATCTGTTGCCCGATGGTCTTCTGTTTCTGTGGTCTGTGTGGAGAGGGGGTCCTGCCACTTGATGAGCTTCTTCTACTCTTGCACTGGCTGGTCCAATGGTTGAGCCTTCCACAGTTGTGACACATCTCTCCGTGTGCTGGGCAAGCACCATACTTGTGTGTCCTTCCACATTTGCCACAAGGTTTCTTGTTACTCTGAAAAGACTTGGACAAAGTGCTAGTTTGAACAAGGGGATTGGCATAAGATGACACACCAGCTGATGGACCTGTTTATAGGCTTGAAACTCTTGGTAGGTCCTTTTAGTGTTGCTTGGCAACTCCTATCATTTTATCATAGGTGATATCTTCAGCCTTGGCATTATGTACAAATTTTCTAACCTCAAAGTGAGCAGTAGAATAATACAGAAGGTCAACCTTATGTGACTTTACCTCAGTGTTCTTGAATTGGCACCTCCTGATCAGATCCTTGATGTAGATGTCCAGCTCTCCTGTCATCTGGTGTTTCCCCTGCTTGTAGTCAGAGAGGTATTCATCCCTGGCCTGCTAATGTGAGGAGCTTTTCTGGAAGCTATTGGCAAAGGCTTTGAATACATGTTCGATGTCTGTACACTCTTCATCTGATAGCTGGTCCTTCAAGGTGGTCCATCTCTCAGATGCTTCCTTTGCTCCAAAGAACCGCATGACATTGAGTGTGGCCACATCTGGGATGCCTGCCATAGTGTAGTACAGCTTAAGTCTCTCCTTGAAGTATTTCCAGGCTGTGAGCTTGTCCTCTGCATTCCATTCAATGTGAGGCAGAAGCTCCTGTGGTACAGATGCAAGACCTGCCATCATTCCCTCTTTTCAGAGAATATTTCACTTTGGGAGGGTGTGGTGGTCCTGCGATGAAATAACTTGGGAGGGCAGGTTACTTTGTCAGATTGGCTGGTTGCTTGGTATATGTGTCTGGGATACTGTGCTGTACCCGTGGTAGCAATTTGAGAAGGCCAGGATCAATAGTTTCCCTGTTACAGTGAATATTTCTCTTTGGGAGGGTGTGTTGGTCTTTGATTTTTGAAAGAAGTACACAATAACTGCTTACAAGAGAATATTTCACTTTGGGAGGGTGTGATGGTCCTAAACTAAGATTACAGATGGTTAACCGAAGACACAAGCTGGCCACTGCTTGCTTTGGGAGGGTGTTATTTGGCTTTTTTGGAAAGGCAAGGACTGAATGGCTCCTGTCAGCAATGATACTGATGGTTCACATACAGCCTCACTGTTACTGGACTGGTTGACCTTGACCAAGGTCATGATTGCATACTAATTCTCCAACCAAAATCCAGTTTCCTGCAAAAGCCAAAAGGCAAATTAATAGTTAAGGGCCTTTAACTGGGAAGTTACTGACACTGAATTGGCTTTATTTCTAGTACAGATTTTAGCCATACAACCTGATAGTCCCTTTGTCACAATCTCCCTGCTGTACTCCACTGACCATGATGCAATGACCTTCTTTGGTGAGCACACTTGTTCCACATGGAAGAAAGAACCTTTGTCCAATGTATGAAAGGCAAATCCCTGAAGGTCACCTTCCACACTGTCCAGCAATTGGCACTAGGTTACCACTATCCAGACCAATATTCCAACATTAGATAAGATCTCATTTAGTATAAGTCCGAGCTGCCACCATGTCACGGGGTCACAAAGACAAGACATGGTGATGGTTAGCATGGTTAGCTGGTTTATTGGCAGGGCTACAAGTTGTACATAGTCCGGGAGGTAATACTGAAGTGCCCGCTGTCAACTAGGGGCCTATTATATATTGGCAGGGTGTGGCCTTGACTTTGTGTTCTTAGCATTAGACTTGCCACAGTCCGACAGTTATAAATGCATGCATTCAGTTTAGCATGTTAAATGAAAGGATCAATAGAAACATTTCACACCTCAGGATATGGCTTTCTCTCGTCGTAGCGAACATTGCACCAGAATTTCCGCTTGATGTTCTTCGGTAAACAAGGAATAATGTAGTCAAGAATCGGAGTCATGAGCCGAGGATCTATGTTTTCTCCTTTCATCGGACCTGGATATTTCAACCATTAAAGTTTAACAGGAATACATATTATAAACTTATTCTAATAAGCGAATAGGAGATGAAATGGATACCTGTCAGGAGACTGATAATTAGAGCAAAGATTATGGTGAACAACATTCCAACTGCAGCAAACCACAAGAAGGACAATTTGTACAAAAAGAAGACACCCTCCCTGAAACATGCGGGTAAGTTTAGATTTATTTGGTGCGCTTGCAAAAATCTAATAAGAGAGTAAGGCGCAAAACCAATGGGCAAAATGTAGGAATTCATACCCGGTTGAAACTATAATTGCTAAAATATGTGTTCATATCATTTTCACTGAGCATTTAGTAAAGGAATCATTGATTGAAGAAACTGAAGTACAACAATCTTACGGATCGGTGGGAATTGCTTTTATATCCGTAGCATTCATGCTGCAGTTAGCAACATTTGTTTCCAGGTATGTCAAGTAGGGACTTTCAACTCTTTGTCCAATAGCAAGCCACATTGTGATACCAAAACTTACTACGGCAGCAATGCTAACTCCCTGCAAATGTCAGTCATTTTACATATCATATCAGATGACAATTCATTCTTTCTACCGTAGTCCCACGACCGAAATAAATAAATAATAGCACAACATTGTCGACAGTGATCACAGCAAAACTTATAGTCATGCTTCAGCAGAGAAAGTTGACGTTAGACTCAAGGCAACATATTAAAGATGGAGCTGGGGGACGGTATCCTCTGCATGATTAATTTCATTACTCACACCAAATGTGTCACAAAAACACTTTGCGACAATTAAATGAATTGAACCGCCCCAATTTTTACAATTAGAAAGGGGCTCATAAATTAAAACCAACTGTTACGTTTTAAGAAATTTCACCGTGCCAAAGGTGAATTATACAAATTCACAATGACTTCGAGTGGTGAATAAGAAAATTCACCACTAAGATTTGTTATTCACCACGACCATAGGGAGTGGTGAATAATAATAAATCTGAGTGGTTAATTTTCTTATTCACCATGAGAAGACATTGTGTTTTTGTTATATTCTCTCAGAAATTAGCCAAAAAGACTGAATTTTGAAGTTTTAGCCAAAATGTAAACAAGATGGAAATCTAAGATGGAGACCAAAAAGTTATTCACCACGGCTTATTCACCATGAGAGTGGTGAATAAGAAGATCCACAACAGGTAACAGCCAAAGTCCAAATAAATAAACTGCATAGAACCACAAGAGAACTGATAAAAAGACAGGCATTAATTTTCATACAATTAAGAAAAGAAGATACGCACAATTGCATTTATCCATGGAAAGAAAAATCCAGCCACGAACATTCCTGTTATTGGTCCACCAGCTCCGGTTACCAAAGACAAGGATATCTAAAATATTAGAAAAAACATGAACAATTTTCGATAATATTTATGTGAAACCGGGTTTCCATTGAATTTTGTGAACTGGTTACTGCTCAAATTGAAATAAACAAACGAAAATCTTGGGATCTAGTTATCCACAGCAGCACAAAAACATGTTCAAATAGTGTAGTAATTTTATGCCAAGGTCTTTTAAATCCATGGAACTATTCTGGAATAGTTTAGATTGAACAGATTGAACTTTAAGTACCTGTAAGACGTGTCCTTTCACGAATTTGAACCCAAACGCCAATGCAACAGAAACAGCTCCAAAAACTGCAGCTACAAACAAAAAAGTCAGGTACATTGTTTAAAGGTTTTCCTCACATTTATGTGTGAAAAGCTTTTTCAGATTCGTAATTTTGTCTGTCCATTTAGATCTATCGAGTACATAATATTTTTGTCACTATAGCTTTGTGGAATTCTTTGAGATTCGGGAAGAAAGGTTCCACAAGATCCTTCCAAGTTATTGCCGCTAGTGCTGAGATTCCGGATGATAGGGTGCTGAAAATTGTGTTGAAATTTTATTGTAGTGAAAACATTGCAGTGTTTCTGAAACTTAGACCAAGTGTCACAAAAATGGGATAATATTTGCACCATCCCTGTCCTTGTGCTTTGTCTTACCTCAAAGCGCCAGCAAATAACACAGACAGAAATAGTCCTGGTAACCCTGGATAGTCTATTACTTCCATTATAAACCTGGGCAACAGCTGGAGTTGGAACAAAAGGAATTGCAAAAAAATCCAGTCAGGGTTTGACAACTAAATTTTTGTAATATTGACATTAAAGGTGAAATTGAAAACTATTCAGCGACAAAAAGGTTATCTCTGGTGCGATTAGAATCAAACAACCTCTGGGTTCTTAGTGCAATACTTTACATGGACATGGATTGCTCTATTGATTCTATCTACATCATATGAATTTAAAAAAAAACCAATTGGTATATCAGTTAGACAGTTTAAAGATCCTACTAACTACCGAATGTCGGGATGGTTCACTAGGTAGAGTATTTGACTGAGAACCAAGAGGCTGTTGAATCAAATCCCAGTGGATGCATGACAAGTTGATCAAATTTACAGAAAATTAAGAATCAAATGTCAAAGAAAACAGACCTGGTTTGAATTGCCGATGTAGCCTGCTCTCAATGGATCACATCCCTTTTTGTGATAATATGCAAAAACAACAAGTCCTGTCAAACAGGTCAGGACAAACATTATTGTCAAAGCAGGAGCCAGCAAAAGCATTGATCTGAAAAATAGTAAAATACCACAGCTTTTAGCCGGGCTACTCGAATATTCACAATTTCATTGAGATTCTGCGAATATTTTTATTTGCGTCTTACATCTTGGCATCTCTCTCTGTCTTCAGAGCGCAGAATCGTTGTACAGTCGTTTGGCTTATGGCTGTTCCAAAAGCAGTAAGAAACATGCCAATTGTACATGACCAGAAGGTTAGTCGATCTCCAAATGGATTCATGTTGAAACTGTAATATTCATAGATAGTCTAGATGTAACTCCAGTAGCGGATCCAGGATTTGGTCAAGGGGGGGTCCAAAAATTTTTTCCGCGATTTTGCCGATGTAGCGGAGTCGGGCAAGCAAAGTGAGCTAAAATTGGCTGGGGTCCAGGGTCCACCTTAGGGCCCTGGAAGTGTTATATTAGCCAAATAAAGCCTACATGTACTGATAGCTTAAGGTTTAAGCTGCAGATGTCAGCAGCTTTACTGGGAAGCAAAGTGCAGCTTCACAAAAGAAAGGAGCCTGCACAGCTTTACCAGTTGATGTGTGTACTTCTTAGAGAGACTTGTACTTAGAATTAATTGTGTGCTGAGAGAATAAAACTTTTAAAATTGAACAACAAACAGTTTCTTTCTTTTCACATAGATTTATTAAATATAATTCTGAATAGACTCTGGAATCTGGATACAACAGAAGCTCTTGCATTTTTAACTGTGAAATATACATTCTCTCACTTTTCCTGGTATTTTTCTTCAAAAATTTGAACTTACATTTATGTAGGAAGATTACACAAAATATGAAAGATTTTTGTATCATAATGTTTTTGTATCATAATGTATGAAAAATACTTTACTTCAATCTTTACATATAAGATAAGTTATGGCTTGAGTTAATATAATGTAGAGGTATGGACATCAGAAGAAGGAATGATAAGTTGAGTGAGTCTATAAGTTATGAAAGTAATAGTCATGCTGAGCAAAGTGAGGCAGGAATTTTTTTGGAAATTGTTTAGCTCTTAAATTGTGTACTTGGGCCTCAAAATCTGGGGGTCGGAGGGGCGCCCCCCTCCCCTCCCGGATGCGCTAGTGAACTCTTCCACGATAGAAGGCTTGGTTAATCCAAAGAATATAGACGGGAGAAGAACCTCAAGCTACTATATAGCACTATGTGCCAGCCTCAACACAGTCTGTGGGTATCCTCACTGTCTTCACTACCTACACACAGTATATTTACTATGGATTCAGCTGCTTTGTTTTGATATCTTTTATTATAATTTCATCATATCATTGTAGTGTACTAATGTGAGTCATACTTTTTATCACTCTTTACTTTTAAAATATATAATTTTCGCATTAAATTTGACAATAACATTAATTTAAAAAACATAAGAAATTAGTAGTATCTCTATCTTAGATATGTTTTTATTTCCTTTATAATTCATGCAAATCATTTCTTGAAATTATGACTGCTATTCAGACTAATTGTACTATGATTCAATTACTAAACTTATTAACAATTTGCTAATTAATTGATCTTTGATAGTATTTTCTAATTAACTAATTAATTAAGTTTTGCAACAAGTTCTGTCGATTGTGCTAATACCATAATGCAAATAAATTCAGCTGTATTAGTACATATTTATCTACAAGTGACTCAACTTAAGCATCTTTCTATTCCATTTTACACTTCTATCATCAACAATTTGTGCATTGTTTCTCTTCAGAGCATGATGCATTCTCACTTTCATATATAATTTTAACATTCTCTTCAATCTCTGCAAGCAGTTTAGTTCCTTGCAGTGTACGAACTGACATTCTTCATCTGCACTTTTACAGAGCCTTGCTAAGAGAAAAGGCATGTACACAATTTGTTCAAAAGTTGCACAGAAAATATCTTCAACATTTTGTACAAAGCTAACCATTGCCTCAGTTGGGTAAATGAGACACCCTGTTTCTTGGTATGTTTTGTTCCTTATGAATTCATACACAGACAGTTCATGATGTGCTGGTGGTAGCTGTGATAAAACAAGTTGGTCAGAGCACTCAGAGCAACTATTTGGTGGTATTTTTCGAAGCAAGTATCAAGCCATGTAAGCAGCAACATTTTGTGTTGGTAGTGTCATTGGTGGTGTTATCAGCATTGCAGCATCTGTTACCTGAGGCTTTGCAAGATTGTCTGGAATGGGTTTAGTGTACCTTGCCATTGCTTCACTAGTTATGTCCAACAATATTTTATCACTATCAATCTTACAATTACTTGATCCACTCTGAACAAAAAGCTTGTCAGCTACAACATACTTGAAGACATCCTTGAATTGTTGTGCATCTGGGTTATCTCTATGTCCACCTTTTCCACGAACTATGCTGAATAAGTTCTCAACACAATCTTGATTTAACCTGCTAGTGAACAAGAACTGAAAGTTCTGCTCAGTTTTGAGATAATGCCATAGACCCAGTAAAGCACTTATTGACAATTTCCAGCCAAAGATGCAAGGAAGCTCTTTACCATCTTGTGTTTTGATTGAATCAAGAAACCTCATGCTGTCACGTAGGAAAGCATGATGACCACTGGAATCATTGAAAGCATGTCCTAGTCTTTGGGAACTTCTTAATCGATGGCTGTTAAATGTGTTGAATAGAATGTCAAACTGTTCAGCAAACTTTGCAGTATAGATAGCATCTTCATGCATTTCTTTGCAAGTCACTAAAAATGACATGCCTGCAGCAACAGAGTGGCTCAATATTTGTGCTGCCAAGTTGACTCTCATTGCTGAAAATGGTGGGAGATGAATGTGCCGCTCTTTCAATTTAGGTGCCAGTTGAATCTGCTGTGACTTGTCAATATTGCAAAAGTCAACAATATGCTTCCAACTAACATTTTTCCCTTCAACCAGCAAATCACCTTTCTTCAAATTATTTCTTACATTTTGCAGTAAGTGTGGAGGATCATAGAAAACAAAGATCCTTTTCTCACCATGTATCATGTATGGTTTATTTAAAGATACCTTTTCAAGTTTTTGTAGAAAGCTTCAATTGTTAGACCCTTGGTCTAAACTAAACTAAACTAAAGCTACCACATTCAAGCCAGTCTTATCAATCTTGTCTATGCATGCCTTTGTTAACGAGTGTAAAATTGTAGACTTTATTGGACCTGAACTTAAAAGTATCCTATTGGCTGTTTCCATTTTGAAGCCAGTCCTCTTACCATAAATGCAACAGCATGGTTAGCAATGTACCTTGTTGTCCCAATTTCTCCATAATCCTCAAACCCTTCAATGCTATCACTTCCAGAATTGTACATTAGCCCCTGTTTGATACTCATTTCATTGAAAATCAAAGCAACATTACAATCTTTCTTGACCATTGCTTTTGCCTTAAGTGCTAAAGCATCCAGCACAGATTCATTGAACCCAGGTTTCATGTTCATTTTCTGAAGATGATGCAATAATGTACCTTGTGATGGTAAAATGAACAGCTGTGACAGAATTTTGTATGCCTTTCGACTGTGGAAAAAGATTGAAAGTGCAAGCATCTTGTCTTTCAGTTTCCACCTGTATGCCTTTTTAGACTTTCTCTGAGACATTGTAACCTGGGATTCAATGAATGACATAGTTTCATTGGGGAGATACCCCTTGAGACACAATAGTGCATTTTTTAGTTCTAAATGTTTCTTGTCAATTTTTTTCTTTTTCTCTCTTTGCAGTTGTGTTTGCAGTACTTTGATCTTCTTCTTCAGCTTAAGTTTTCGGGGAGTTGTGGCTGCTTGTTGTACTTTTTCTGGAGTTGTTGCTGAAATACAGATACAAATGATATAGGATATTTTAAAACAGCTTTCTTGTGTTCTATCTACTTTATCATTTATTTAATTTGTACATTATTGAAATGTACCTGCAATCTCCAATATTTCTCCTTGTGTGTCACTAGGAGAATCTTCTCGTGCTCTCTTAGGAGACTGGCTTGGTTGTGTGTCAGCACTTGAAGTTGAAGGTATGAGTTGACGCTTTGGTAAGGGTCTTTTGGGTGTCACTTTTTCTGGAGGATTTTTAACATCAAACAGTGTAAGGATTGCTTGGCGAATAAGTTTATTCTTTGTCTCTGGATTTCTAAATTGGCTATCTTCAAAATGGTTGGCACAGAGGGTGTAGTTGTTGTACAGATGAATAGTGGTATAGTTGTCCAGATCTGCCCTTTGCGTATTAATTATCCACCTCTTACATCTATATTAAATATTACAAAATTTGATACACAGTTGTTATCACATAAAATGGATAGTAGAGATATAAAGTTATATACAAGCCCAAATTAAAGTTACAATTTACATACCTCTCGATGTCTTTTGGAAATCTAAATTGGGAAACAGCCGAGTTGCAGTAACGATTATGACAATTTGGAGCAGCACACAGACGACCCCCTTTTCTCATGGGTTTTGGTTTAGTTGTTTCTGTTGACATTCCTATTGATAGAAAAAGGAATTTTTGTGTAGTTAATTTCTGTATTCTTTTAAAACACTGATTTCTGAAAAAAACAACAAAGTGCATGTTTGCCAAAAAATAGTTGAGCCGGGATTCGCCTTAGGAAAGTGACCTACACCTCACCTACTTTATTTTTTTTAATCAAAAACTCACCTACTTTAAAAAGTCTCAGATCAGATCACTAAGCTCACCTAGAGGGATAGGTCCCACTTCCCAGGAGCTTCCCAATCAGCTGGTACTGCAAACTGGACACAGGAATGCAGCAGCCAAAACTGCACC
>JBCAUG010003584.1:0-11462 GCA_038406175.1 Haplosyllis leylae | reverse complement strand
AAGAGGCCAATCAGACTAGCCCCTAGAGGCCATACCCAAGAATGTAAGGATAAAGGCACTTGGAGGTGTAAATGCAAATTGGTCATATATGTTATCAATACAGGTGAGACTGTATATGAGAAGAATAATAAATGGACTGTTATGAACCAAGACTCTTAGTTTCTGTTCCTGTCAGAGCAGTAACCATCCTGACCAGTTGTCGCTAATACAGAGAAGTACTACCCCAAAAGGGACAAAATCCACTATACACTAGAAACCAGCAGGAGGTGCAGCCACTTCAAATGGTTTACAGTTATTCCAAGCAGTGCTGAGACAGGTGTACCTCAGAATAATTAATAATAATAATAATAATATTTATTTTCTCTTGTATCGTACATTTTTTCATTTTTCAAATAAACTCGTAATTTAATATCTAATCACAAGAGAGGGCTCAACCATTAGAGATAAGTCGTGTTAAAAGGTTTAACATTGGTGACCCAAATTAACTTTATCTAACCCAATGACAGATTTCCAGACTCCACAAATAAAATAAAGAATAAAAATATCAATGATTGCTGATAAAAAAAATAGGTAATAAATGTATCAATTATTCTTGCAATAAAAATAAGAATATATATTAATGATTGTTGTCATAAAAATGGCACATAGAAATTTTGTGTTTCTTAGGGGTCAACATTTACACTTTGCCTTTGCTTCATTGAATGTTTGACTTCGGTATCTAATGTCAAAAGGACTTTGAAGCTTAGCCAAAGAAATATGTGTGTCACTGGATAACTTGTCATGCAATCACCTGATGTAACTGCAATGTCTTAAGACACGTGTCAATCATTTTGTCAATCCTTTTGTCAATGTGTACATGTCAACCATTTTTGACTGTCGACATGTTGGGAAGTGGTACATCTACTGGAAACAATACTGTATTTCATACATCAAATATTTGAATATATAATATTTGAAATAGGGAGGATGGAACAATTAAGTTATATTTACCTCTTTAGTCATCATATGAGGTTGCAGAGGCAACTCGTGTACGTTCTAAATTATTATCCAGGTATGCGAAAATTTCTTATTAAAATTTTGATTAATTATCAGTCAAGTACTCCAGGCAACTGTTAACAGTGATGCGTTCTAAAATTCAACCGCATCTTGTCAACAATGTTGCAGCTTTTCACAGAAATACTTAATAAAATTCATCCCAGACAAATCAACCAAGATAAGGGGGCTCTTGTTTGCTGCGCAATAAAATAAGAACGTTTACAGTATGTGCATACCTTGCGAAATTAGTACTACTTTTCGACGTCGGTTTAAGAGGAATCAAGACAATCCAATTTACGTTTAAGTTGGACCGAAGTTTCGAAGTGGAAATGTGTTTTAACAATACCGTTCTGTCTAAAATTATAAATGTGTGAATTGTTCCTGAAATCTCACCAAATCTGGCGATCGCTGTAACATTTTCACAAGTGGTTCCTCCATCCATATGTACAAGAAGGGAGACATTTCTCACTTTTTAATTATTGAAATGCTCAGTAAAAGCATATGAAATGGTAATAAAGTAAACGGTAACCCGATGTCTCCACAAATATTGAAATTGTGAACATGTGTTGAGCACAATTTTTTTCACCCTCTTCAGCGCACTCTCGGTGTTATCAGATGGACAAAGTCCACATCGGGTCACCACGTGATATTGTGCTCAGTTATCAGGCCAGCCGGCTTTGTGGTGCGGTGAGCGTCATTTGGGTGCGGTCGTCGGTTGAGAGCAGACGTTTTGCTGAAGACGTCGGGCGAAGACAGACGTTGCTTCACTTAGACGTTAGGTAAATGGGTTGGAATGAATAAATGGTGTCCACAAATGTGAGTGAACAAACATTACTTTTCCTTTTTCTGTACGTTGAATTGAATCAACTAATGTAATTCATAGAATATAAAAATATAGGATGGTAAAGTCTGGCGATAAAACCGTTACGTTAACCGACAGCAAATTTTCTGCGGAACATCGACATTTACAGTTCTAGTAATAATAGCTAAAAAAGTCCTTGGACAGGGAAATGTAGCAGTATTTCATTTCTAGTTTAAAAATCTTAGTCATTTATTTGATGTTGTAAGAAGTCAGTCCAAAATAAAAAGAAGTGATATTTAAAACATCATCTCGGCAAAAAAAAAACTGTCAAGAAAGATTGGCCATTGTGTTTTTCTGGTCGTGGAGTTCCTCACCTTCTGAATTGTAAGATCATGACGACATTCGTCAAAGGAGGAGGAACGTTGCTGCCATACGTGTTTCTGACATTTTACTGATGCAAACCCAAGAATAATTTGGAATTTCAAATGTCGATAACAGACGTGTTAAAACTTATCCTCATGGCAATTGAGCAATGTAAGCAAGTTGAAGGAGAATTACTTTTTATTGCTAAATTAAGAGCCAGTGTAAAAGGTAGAGATAACTGAAGTATTTTGCTGTTGTGTTACGTTCCTTATCAGCTCATTTTGAACAGTTCATAGTGTCTTACTATCAGTTAAGTGTCCCAGGCCTCAGCATAGTATCCCAGGTAACAAGTACTAATAAAGTTTTCAACAATGTTACGCCCTGCTCGTGGTAATAAAACTAATTGAACTTTGACCGACGACACAAAACACTTTTGATGGAGTGCGTTTGGTAACCAGCCAAACGCACCAAATCAATATTGAACTGCAATTTTTGTTTCCTTGTGTCTGGGTGTTGTTAAAACCTGTATGAATCTAAAATACTTTCAAAGTGTAAAAGAATTAGTTTCAACATTTAATAAATTTATTATAAATCACAAAATGAAAAATAGGTGTGTATTGTACAAAGCCTGAATCAAGAATGAATATGCTTTACAATTATCTCTTAGTTATCACACAGGTGTTGTCCTTTAGTTTTACTTAAGATAATTTTTTGGTCCATTCTCTTATGATTATATTCTCAGAATTTCATTGTTCATTTGTTCATATAAATTGGTACAGGGTTATCAATTAGTCCAAACCAACTACATGAGACATCAAAAGATACAAGTTCACGACAACTCCTCCTTTACTTAGGACAATTATTTCTGATAATTTGATATAGAGTTCCTTTTTGATATCCTGTACCATAATTAGCTCATGTGCTAGTTCCATTTCCATTGAATTGATATATACACATAGTTCCACAAAAATAACATCCCATAATCCACTAGTAATAATACAATAACTCCTCAGTGTTAAAATGTGACAATTTCATGCTAAAGAATCCAATCACTGATATATGTACAATTGTGTTCCTTCGATGTTTTCTTCTATAGTACATAGAAATAGCATTAGTTAAAGTTATAAGTAATTTGTAGTTCATCCTATTTAAGTGGTTACTTTTGTTGGGTTTTCTGTGGCTATTCTTTTTGATGCAAACTTTTTCTTTTAGGATGATCTAATTTTTGTTGTCTACGCCATTTGTACAAATGGTGTCTTCACCTAATTTCCTCATGTGATCTTCTCCGTGAGTTTACCTGCTTGTCTTTTCTGGAATTCTCCACCAGTTTACTTTCTGTATCTTAGGTAGTATCTACAGGAATGGTTCCAGAAGAGCTGGAACATTCATGTTCATCATCACATTTGCCTGCTTCCGTGTTTTCTTCTGTAGGTGATTCTTTGTCTGGTAGAAGACAAAGATACAAGTTCACGACAGTTCACCAGTCTTTTCATATTCAGTGTTGCCAGTACTGTACCCAGATGTACAGAGTAGTTGTTATCATAACCAAACCTAACCAACAAGTGAGTTGACTGGGAACAAAGACGAGAAAGCATCAGCAACTCTTGATGTGTATTATACAAAATATCATCATTATTTTATTATTGGATTGAAGAATAAGAAAAAATAAAATAAATAAAAAGATATATACTGAATAAACAAATATAAACAGAATAAAATACTAAAACAATCAGTCATAATTGATAATGTCATTTGGAAATAAATTTTGGTTATTAAAGCTAGCATTTGAAGATTGTGAATTAAGCTGGGAAAGAATAATTGTGAAATACAACGGTTCTACAAATGTTATTACCACCAGTGGTAATAACTCCAAACATAACAAACAAGTGGCTTGGCTCGGAACAATACAATATACTTTAGTGGAGGACCGATTAATCATAAGTTTGAGGTGATGAGAAATGGCCAGTTGGGGGCCTTTGGATAATAAGTGTTCTGCCTTGTGCACAGGTTATCTAAAGGGACAGGTCGTTCAGGTAGCTTTATACTAAATAATACATCAGGGTGGTAGAATGTTCCTTGTTAAATCCATTGTACCTAAAATATTTCTTTAAATAAAAAAGGATTAGACGTGACATAAACAATTTATCATAAAATCACAAAATCATGTTGCTCATACAAAACCTGAACCAACAATGATTAAAAGTATATTTGGAATGAACTAAGATTTGTTATCACACAACTGTTCTATTTTAGACAGTGATTGGTCCATTGTTTTCTGATTACATTCTGAGAATTTCATTGTTCATTTGTTAATATCAACTGGTACAGGGTTGTCAACTGGTCCAACACAAGTACATGACACAAAAGTTCACAACAACTCCTCCCTCCCTTAGAACATCTACATCTGATAAGTTGATACAGAAAACCATTTTGATAATATCTGTTCAGTAATCAGGTCATGTGCCATTTCCATTTCCATTGTTGTGACTTTTGTTGTCTGTGCAGTTTGTTGATTTTACTCTAATATGTCAACATTGCTTTCGATCTGTCGAATAATCTTACCATTGCCATTGTCTCTAGATCCAAATAGGAAATTGAAAATTGAGTGTATGATATGTCACACACTTATTCAGACGCGTTGCGGCCCAACAGCTTGTTAAATTTCAGTTTATAGTTTTCAAGTATTTAATCCGATTGAGTAGTTTCTTCTTTCTGGGTCCTAAATATATCTTGCAATGTGTTCCCTTTTTCATGATATCTGCATATGAAATGATACATTTCTGTCTCTGATAGTTTTGAAATTTCCTACAGGAGTCAATTTGAAAAACTTCCCAATTGCTCAAATCCAGTGTAGTACTGGTCAAACTTTTAAAGTGATGTGATTACATATTTGCATCGTGTCAGCCCCAAATTGTTGAGTCGACCTGAAATAAAAAGTTCTTTTATTATCAGACAATTACTGTCGCTTTGTGCATGAATCTCTGGTAAGTCATCTGGTTTTCTTCAATGTTACGACAATGACACCCAGGGTGCTTTATTAAGTTGTGAGTGGTATCATTGGCGAAAGGCAATGCAAATAATAATAATAATAATAAATTATTTTCTCTTGGTATACATGAATAGCACGAATTGTGTAAACGATTAACAGAAAAGGAATCCATGAACTTTCTTAGTTTTTATAATCTACCAAGAGACGGACACAGTTAGGCACCCTTCAGCCGTACTTACTAATAAGTTTCCGTGCTCTTTTATAATTACATGTGAATTAAAAGTAAATGTGTCAAAGGATAAAATAAACCAGTAACTTTTAAAAAATAAATATTTTATAATTTATTAGAATAAAGAAAAAAAATAAAGAAGAATTGTAAATGGCAAGTCTTGTTCCTATCAAGCCACTGTGTGTGATCTTATAGTTTTATCCCCAGGTCCCAGAAAAGAGACAAAGGCCTGCTTTGTGCTTATCTCTTTTATTTTAAGTCACGATAATTTTCACAACAAGAACTTAAGGTAAAAGAGAAGTAGCTGCCAGGTTGGAGGCCAAATCGTTTCTCCTAACTTTTACTTTTTACACCTAAAGGCTTTTGTTTTGAAATCACCTGGCAACTACTTCCTCTCAGACGTGATTCTTGTTAATCTTTTATCACTACTTATCATCACCAAAGAGGACACTTTTTACGGCTTCACACTAAGTTCAAGATAATAACTTGTGTCTCTCTTTGGAGGTGGATCTATTTTATTTAAGCTTTATCATAAAATAAACCTGTTATCAGTTAACATGGTAAAGACTAAAATAGATCTGAAGCTTATCATGTTAAGCTGAAACTCTGAAGAAATAATAATTTATGTTTTTCTCCCGTTTATTTGGCCATAGAGGTTTGTGGGATTTAAAAGAGGAATTCTTTGTTGTTATTGTCCTCGGGAGATTGTAACACTATTTCATAATTTGTAATGCGTTCATTATAAACAATGTTCCTGTCTTTGGTCACATTTAAAGTATGCTCTTGAAAAAAAAACAATCAGTGGGGCAAACATTGGCCATTGTATTCCAATGATCTTTGTAAGATGAAAGATGAAATAATTAGAGAGAGTAGGTGGAGTTGAAGATGTACATCACAAGATCAATAGAAATCACTCGACTTGTTCTCATTTTGGTTTTCTGCTACCATGTAGGTTCGTTTGATTGACCAAGATGTTCACTTATTTGAAACTTTCTTGGTATGTCACTTGGTTGTAAAGGCTGTTTCTTCGTCCACTCCGCCATCGCAGTCTGGTACGTCGTCTCACCACATTGCGCAGTGAACGTTTATCCCATCGCATAGAAATCTCACTTGATAATGGTCATGTAAATATCTATGTTAAGCTGAGATATTCTGAAAAATATTTACCCGACGTAGTGGGAAAAGTTGTAGTTGTCAACATAATTGTCTCGTTTAATAATGTGAATAAGGATAAGAAGCACAAAATACGAAGGTTTTCATGATACAGTTGTATATTTCATTGAAATGTTGCTGTTGTATCGGTTGGTGATCTAATGTTGCCGAAGCGATCAAATGATTTCATGTGCACAAGCAAGATTTTGTATAGGTACGAATATCGATGCTCTGCTATGATTGTTTCGAAGTCTGAAATGCGATCACACCACATTGTGCATAAGAGGTCATGGCATTTTTTTTTTTGTGATTAAAACTAAAGTGTACTCACACGGACATAAATAATAGCATGAATATGAAATAATATCACTGATGAATAAAGAATAAATGTATTCGTACCAGTCACATGTTTTACCCATCCCTGGATCACCTTTCACCTATGAACAGTATTTTTGAGCTCAGGAAGGTGATGCTCTTCATCTATGCCATCATCGCAATCTGGTATTTCGTCACACCACACTGAACAATGAAGAGAACCTGACAGAGGTTCAAAGTAATAACGCCGTTTGTCATTAAAGGTTAATAATCTTCAAAATTTAATCTTATTTTTTATGTTTATTTATTTTTGTATGTTAACTTGAAAAGTACAAAGTGACTTAAGTACCCCATCTGGCAGAATTTTATCTGCTTGTAAGGAATTATCATAATTTAAAGTAAGATGAGATATGAAATAATATCACAGACCTAAAATAATATCATGAAATAAACATTTTTCGTTGAAGGACTTCTCAGTCAGTTCGAGTGATTACACTAAAATGGAATTCAACAACAGGAAATGTTTTAATGATGAAGAACAAACTGAATAAATGCACCACGTACATGTTTGCTTGCTCTTTGTATGGGAAGAACTACTCACTCTTTCTGAATCTCTGCTTGATTAGCAAATGCTCCTTGTGCATTAATTAATTAATTACTCTGCAAAAAGACCTGCATAGCTTCCCCTAGTTTCAATGTAACTCCCTGAATAATGAGAAAGCATTTTGTGCATCTGTATCTTCTGAAAACCTGGCTGCCAATTCAGCTTTCAATTAATGCCATTACTGTTGGGGTGATTTTGGAGTTATCTGTGAATAAAATCACTTACAGCACCAGCCTAGCATGGTCTTATTAAATTTGTGTGATTGTCATTCGCCTCTGTTAAAAAGCATATTTTTCAACACTTTTGATCTATTCCTTGTCCCCTTTTGCCTCAGCCTGAAATAAACATGTGACTATATCAAAAATAAAAATGTAACTTTTTAAAAATAAACATAATACCAGTTGACATGATAAAGACTGAAATAAACCTGAAGCTTATCACAGTGAATGTCTATCCTTCTTCCGGAAATGGTCATGGCGTTTTGAAAAAAATATATAGTGACTTTTAACCTATTTACGTAGCGCACATACATGGGCATGAATATCATTGATGAATAAAGAATAAAAGTATTCTTACCATTCACGTGTTTTACCCATCCCTGGGTCACCTTTCACCTATGAACAGTATTTTTGAGCTGAGTGGACCTCAGGAAGGCTCATCTGTCCCATCGTCACAATCTGGTATTTCGTCACACCAAACTGCACACTGAACTTCATTTGTTTCTAGTAAACAAGAGTTATTGGAGATTTAATACTTTCTGTGTTTCAGTAATATTTTCAGTAATCAGTTGGTATCAGAATAATATATCGGAGCGCATAATAAATTGACCTCTGGATCTACTTTCCTTACGGAATAAGGCATTGTGAAAGTCGGAAATAAACGTTGTCAATCTGGGGATATGCGCCACATATAAGAAAATAAGTGCGCTTGCGCACACATAAATAAACCTGTGACTTTTTAAAAATAAATAATAAATAAATAAATAAAATAAACTTGTTTCAAGTTCATCTTAAAGCATAAAATAAGCCTTAAACGTTTCAAAATAAATCTGCGCTGGTTCATGAGTATAAGTAAAAACATGTACCTTTTGTCTTCATCTGAAGAGTACCAATGGACTCATACTTAGTGATTTCAAATAAGTTGAATATAATACAAAAAAGTTCTTTTTTAAAACTGAGGAATTTTAATTAGTTCCGGCTATTCTTACCAATTGAAATGTTTTTCCCATCCCTGGGTCACCTTTCATAGAAAAACCAGACTCGGGCAGTATCTCTGTCCATCATTTCTATAAACCATTGCACTAAAGCGTACGTAGCATTGTTAATAGTGTATCCACGAATGTTCCGTTCAAATACAATGAATTTAAAAATAAAAAACATGGAATAAGTTCGGAATAAGTAGAGTCTAAATAATATTTTATTTGCAGCACATGCTTGTTTAAAGTCACGAAATGTGTCAGTTTAAGTTTCATGATATGATATAATAATAAATATTCTTGATTCCAATTTTGTATTTTAATAAGTTCAGGCTGTTCTTACCAATTGCAATGTTTTGCCCATCCCCGGGTCACCTTTCATTAAAAAACGAGAAAAGGGCAGTGTCCTTCCAGGTAACCTTTAATAAATTGTTGTTGGTAATGTAATTCATTCTTGGTATTTCTTTCAAATACGATGAATTTAAGTATAAAATAATATAGAATAAGTTTGGAATAAGTAAATAATATTTTATTACCATCGCATTTTTATTTATTTTGTCGGTCTTCTCGTCCATAGTGGCAAACCTTGTTCCTGTGGTAGCAGTGGTAGTTTTTACACTAAGTACTAATAACAAATTAAACGCAATATACCTTTACATCTCACATGTACATGTATACAATACCACTGTTTAACATGAGACTTTACTACTGTTTAACATGAGACTTTACTTGAGACATTTAAAAGATTTAAACATAAATTTGTTATTAAGTCTACAACTGTATCCTTCTCTTCTTGCCAAAGGGCTTCACTCATGGGGGTTTCCTTCTGTGACCTCTGTGTTCATGGTCAGATAAGGGATCCAGCACAGGTGGGGTAGTTGGTTCTTCTGGATTTCCCCCTGGATAAAACATACCAGACCTACAAACAGTTCATCAGTCTTCTGATCCATTTTTCTGAATATATTAAGAGCATCTCACACTGTTAATATAGTCCTTATCTGCCTTCTGAAGGTTATGATGGGTGTTAAACCATGGTCTGCTCTTCCTGGTTGATATCAGTCCCATATTTATTTCCCACTTAATTCGGTCTCTTGAATCCACAGTGTCTTGCCCTTGGTTTGGAAATAGCAGTTGATCTCACAGTTTCAGGTCGCTCTGCTTGTACATTTCTGAGGCTGACACACTTGGTCTGGTTGGATTCACCAGAAATTTTGATTTTGTATTCCATGCCCGTCAGACTTGCCTTTTCGTCAAACCCATATGAGAGAAGCAGTACTTCGGTTCAAAGTTCTGGAACCGAACCCAGATTGGCCATGCAACCTAAAGGTACCAAGTTGGTTCTGGAATGTGGTAAGCTGCTGCTGGATATTCCTAGTGTGCTCCTGTTCTGCTTAGACAAAAGTTGAAATGTCATCACTGCAAGCTGCAATTTAATACAATCATTAGTTCATACTCCTCTCAAAGTTATTCCAGCTTCTGTAAGCATCTCCTGGATGTGAGTCTTACCAGGACCATGTACCATGGAGGTACAATGTCACAAGTAATCCCTACCGTATGTTGAACACTCTAAACGTAGATATTTATCAATGACAAGAGTGCACTCCAAGGAAATGAATGAGAAACAAATACATTTCTTACGAACTCTTGAACTGAATAAAATAATAAAATAAAGTTTGCAACGGATTCGTTCAGGTAGAAAATAAATGGAAAAATAAAATATATTGAATAAACAATAACAGAATAAAGCAATCAGTCATAATTGATCACGTCCTTTGGAATAAACGTTGGTTAATAAAGCTGACATCTGAAGATTGCGAATTAAGCCGGGAAAGAATAATTGTGAATTGAATTACAAAGGTTCTACAAAAGTTTTCACCAACAGTGGTAACTACACTGCACAGTGCATCATTATTCCGTCACACTGGAATTGATCATGATAGATCTAGGTATTTTTGGCATACTCGTCGGGTGTTGGGATGTCTGTGATAAAGATTCAAAGCCAATGATCATAAAATTTAGCCAATTTACTTCAGTACTGTACCCAGATATACATAGTAGTTGATATCATAACCAAATCTAACCAACAAGTGAGTTGACTGTGAACAACACAATATACTTTATTAGAGGAGTAATTAATTATCAGTTTGAGGTGATAAAAAGTGGCCAGTTGGAGGGCATTTGCACAATAGGTGTTCTACCTTGTGCACAGGTTATCTAAAGGGACAGGCCGTTCAGGTCTTCAGGTCATGTTATACTAAATAATACACCCACATCTGTCAGTTTATTCGAAAGTGAAGGAAACAAAGATATTTCACAGACATTAAAGTCTGTGAACTCTGTGAGGAAGGTTTTTAGAATAAATAATGTTGGAATAAATGAAATTGAACAAGATAAGAAGAAATAAAGATTCTGGAATATATATCGGCCACGGAGTGGGGACTCCCTTCTTTCCCCATCCACGTATGCTGCATGTAGAATATGTATTAAGGATTCAAAAAAAAATTCTATAATACACGCATTTGTTATTTCAAAACCAAAGAATTTTTAATTTACATAATTAAATTATTGCGGAGGAATTTCAATTTGACAATATACAAGATTAATGAAGGGTTCACGATTCAGTTTATTCCCTGAGTACATTTTCTTGAAGTGAAAGCGGTTTTTCTACTTACGAGCCGCATTAGAAAGATTCATTAATGTAATATGAGTGGATCTACGTAAATGTGCGAAAATTTATTTTCAACGTCACGTTCTGATGACGTAGTGACGCAAAGTGCC
>JBCAUG010003573.1:0-11463 GCA_038406175.1 Haplosyllis leylae | reverse complement strand
GTGTCCCTAGATAGAGCAAAACGCTGGTCTGTACAACCATAAGGAACTTTAGTCACTGGTTGACTTTAGTCAAGTGACGTAGCACAGGCATTTTGTAAAATGGTGACTATTCTAGCTTGCGGTAGTAACAGTTAACATAGGCATTGGAGTCGTGGCGCACGAAGGGTTAGGGAATACTCGACTGTGATATCAGTATATACTGTGACAGGTAACTTAGCTGATGTCATAACAGTGGCAGAAACAGTTAACTGAACACCAGTGCACTTGTTTTGCGCTTAGGAACCTTCACATGAAATCAGCAAACACCAGGATTGCAGTGAACTTCGTATTGTACCCGCCAAACAGTGAATTTAGCCTTAAGCTGTTTTGAAGCTACATTCTGGTCGGGTACCTACATCAACAGGCAATATGTAGTCTTATAAGGAACAGGAATTGGTCTGGAAGAGCCACATTAGGAAAACTTTTATTGGCACTTGCAGACAGTCTGAAAAGATATGAGGTCATTATTTCTCCACGAAGAAGCTCCATGCAAGAATGGCATGCACACAAAATGGTTTTAGACAGCTTTAATAAAGCATCCAATTTCAGCCTTACAGATTCATTCGGGTCGTAATGGCACCATGGGGTAATATTGTGCTGAAAACTGATGAGAATAAATGTGTATTGGGCTTTGCTTCGCGTCCAAGATTGAAAATGTCTAAAATTGCGCTTTAAAAGAAAAAACCATTGTTTGATGACATTGTATTAAAAGACTTTGAAAAACAGAAGGGAAATTTCTAAAATTAATTTGGTGAAGGTTGTGTTGTTACATTTCGATTGTGAACACAACAGGAAAGTAATAGAATTCCTTTCATGCCTTTGCACTAAAAGGATCATAAACTTAATTATCTTGAGAAAAAGCGAGAGTTTTTCCTTTTAAAATATTTTTAAAGTGGCATGAAGTACAAGTTCTAACGATCCCTAGAAGCCAATTAACAACATCTTGCTTGTTATCTGCCTTGGACACGACATCACTTGAGAGCCGTTACTGCGGTCATCACATACTTTGACAACGCTGATTCTGCAACTAAATAGTTTAAGCTATCTAAATGTTTTTCCTGTGCAACAAATCTTTCAGAAACAGATATTTAGAAGATGGATTCAAGACTTCTCAAGTTCTACCAAGTGCTACCTTTTACGACTTAACTAAGTTTGCTTCCATGAAAAGTTTTTTGTGTCGAACTTTTATTTCAGCCAGAATTTACCACTGGAGAGTGCAACATCAACTGAACTAACTTTGATATCTTATTGCAGGGACGAATATACATTTGCAGAATCTCTGAACAACAGGAAGAAATTCCATTCTCTTCCAGTTCTTATCCTTGCTGAAGCCCTGCTTATCCACCTCTTACACCCGATGGATGAGAATTGATTTTTCATTCTCGTAATTGGCTATTATCCTGAATAGGATACTCAATACCCTATCATCAAAGTGACATGGATTTCGGTCGCACAGATCTAATGGGACTGTTTTTATTCAGTCCCAGCACTTTTAGAAATAATCCCAACCTCCAAACAATTGAAGTTATTACAAATACATGTCTTTGTACACATAACTGTTTGTGGATTTGCATTTGACACAAATCTAACATTTATGTAATTTGTGTACAAAATTGACATCGAGCAGTTTTAAAAAGTTTCAGCAAAATTATAGTTGCCTCAAGTGGGAATTGAACTCGCAACACTGACCATCAATGGTTTAGAAGTCTGATTTTTATCCAACTCTGCTAATCTCTTCTGCCTTGCCAGTCTCAGACTTTCACATCCTAATAAAGTCATGTTTTATTGAATCTAGAAATGATCCAAGTCCAAAAAGTAAAGTGGTTCATGGTCTCATTTTCAATCAGCAGATGCCATGGATACTACAGCTGTGCAGAGGAGACTGGAGGGATTCCAATCGACATGTCAAAGAACACTAGGCCTTGAATGCCCTTTGCCTTGGACACATCCAAGGACACTTTGCCATGAATGTGTCCAAAGACACTATGCCCTGCACATGTCCAATTACTCTTTTGCTTCAATGTGTCCAAGGACAATGGGCCTTGGATGCAGTTTGACTTAGATACATTCAAGGACACCTTGCCTTTGATACATCTGAGAACACTGGACCTTGAACGCCCTTTATCTTGGGTGTGTCCAATTACTCTTTGCCCTTGTGTCCTTTTGCCCTTTGACCCATATGCTCTTTTGACCTTGCACCCTGGCACCACTGATACATAGCTTTTTTTTCCTTGTGCCCTTTCATTCTTGCATTCCTTTATCCTTGTGCCCTTTCATCCTTTTGCCCTTTTGCCCTTTTATCTTTTTGTTCTTTCACCCTTTTGTTCTTGTCCCTGTGTGCCCTTGCACCCTTGTGCCCTTTTGCCCTCACATCCCTGTGTCCTAGCAATACTGATACATAGCCCTTTTGTCCTTGTGCCCTTTTGCCATTGCATCCTTTCTCTCTTGTGTAACAAACTTTATAATTTCTTCTTTAATTTCATATAATCATAGAGATGGTCATTAACACCCCACCCCTGTCTAAATCATGCCGCCCCTAAAGCCCCCAGACACCCTCTACCATACAGATACCCTAGTAGAGTTTCATATACAGGTTGGTTATTATTCCATGAGGAGGAACACCTTGTCATATTACTTCCATTCGAGAGAAAATAAAATTTTTTCGTTGAATAGAACAGAATGTCATTCCTGTGAATCAACTTCAACAGAAACATAAATAGAAAGTTTGGTAAATTATAATGTACCAGCTCTTGGGATGTGTTCCAGACAAGATGATTCTGAAATACCTCAAAACAAAAAAATGAGCATTACATTGGAAAAAAGGTGTAAAATAAAGGAGAAGAAATATTCTTAGTCCCTTAGTCCCTTTCTTACATTGATATCTTTACAGTTTATGGAGACCTTCTCAATCACCAGACAAATTCTCATCACGTTTGTCCCATTTCCTTGCCTTCCCTTTATCTCCTGCTTACCCCACACAAGTGACACAGCAATTTTAATTAAGATGGAGAAATCAATCGTTTAGCATTGCAAATCGGACTCGCTAAGTAAGACCCTTTACTAATAACGTTACCTGTGGTAAATTAATCCAAAGTATTCACTTTGACGGCTCAAGCGCAGGGTAATCTACAGGTTTCATTCCTGGAGGAGAAACTGTTGACTGTCTGTACCACATAAAGAGTGTGGTTGACGATAGGTAGATTATAAGTCCTGGATTATTATTGCACCAAACGGAAACCGTACCGTTGGAGCTAAAGACTGGTGGGGTTGGGATGAAGAAAAGATGTGGATACATCGGACTATGGCACATTGTACACACCTTCGACCTGCATCACTTAGTACGCAAAACTGGTACGCAAAACGTGTATTTGTTCGCTTCAAAGACAATTCAGACTGTATTTACGTCGTTTGTCGTTTGATGAAAGTGTTTCAAGAGCACACTGGGTGAAAGCACCTTTGGGCTAAACTTGATCTGTTTTTAACAGCAACGTTCCAAAAGCTGAATGTGCTCAGTTCACAGACATATATTTGGAACGGAACTTACGGTGGACCAAATTGTGGATAAAAAAGATTTTTAGAAAAAAAACACAAAGACAAAGCACTTATCTAGTACTTATCTACAGTTTATATTCACAGAAAGAAAGAGATTTTCCTTTCTACAGTGCTGTCAAGCAATGTCGGCGTATCAACTCGTGTTTACTCCTGAAAATAAATAAAAATCAAGTCCTAATTTGACACTTTCCAATATCTATTCACATACCCAGCACGTCTAACCTTGTGATCTTGACTCCATCCTCACTTTCAAAGACTCCATCTTCATAGTAATTTTGGAATTAGGAAGTCATACTAAATCTAAAATTCTAGAATTCTATACTTGTCAATATATTTAACACATTGTACATTTCTGTGAAATTCAATGTAGGCAATGGGTCTCCCACCTCCAACTGACTTTTTATCATCTTTAAAGCAACTGATAATTCCTTTATCTGAATTGACATACCGAAACTATTCTTCGCAATCATTCGACACTTTACATTGTCGAGGACTCCAAAATGGGAGAGTGGAATGGAATTGAATAAATTCATTTCCAATCTGTTTCCAAGTAAAGCACTTTAAGTTGAATTAAAGTGTCAACTTTACAATGTGCAGTGTATGCAACCATCTAAGTGAATTGTCATTTTGTTCACCATCACTTTACACACAAAGCAATCATCAATTTAGAGAAGGTGTGATTCTGCCAGCAAAGGGGTGGAATACAGATCACTGTTTTCCCAGCTCAATTTGAAACTCCTAGTACAACTTTTGATTGCAACTTTAGGAGTAGACATCCCACTGTCCGTTTAGGAAAGTGTGTTACAATGAGAGACTAAATTTCACATGTTGACTGGGTGATGGGCTTGAAGAAGTGTGCCACCCAAATTCAGCCAAAATTGAAATAATTTGTCTACACAGTACAACTCCAAATCTAGATAAAGTGAAATCTAGTACGTCATTTTGTTGAACCCAGGCAAATGCTTTCATTTTGCAAAGGATTTTTTACACAGTGCACTTGTCTGCTATCTATTTGTTTGATGTGATTCTATGGATTGTATTTCGTGGCATTCATACTGAATTTTCTTACTCATGAAAGTCTTCGCTTTCAGTTTGAAGCTATCGTACTACAGACAGCAAACCTACGCAGTGTGATGGATTTACTTGAGAATGAGAATCACGTTTTCCTCATTTGCAGTAATGGAGAAACTGTCCAGAATCACAAACCCAATGCGACCGTGATAGAAGCGATTCACTCAGTAAAATTACTACATAAGTTCAGTGATCTCCGTTTTTGCATTTTGTAAACAGTCCTTGACCAACAATAAGAAAACATTTTGATTCAAAAGTGAAAGTGAAAAATCACGTTGTTTGTTTCAAACAAAATATACCTCACGTTGTAATTAAAACGGAAATGTCTTTCCGTTGAAACACATAGATCATAAAAATATTTACAAAACACAGAAAATTGATTTTCATTTATTTGAATTTGATGTCACATTAACATTGAGTACCCTTTACCTCGACCTCCAGATGACCTTGATATTTCGAGCAAGTTTTAGTGGCTTATAATCATTTAGAAGTAAAGGTAAGGTAAAATATGATATTTACTCATTTGACTGGACCGTGACTGAATAACATTGAGGCTCAAACCTGACGTAGATGTGGTCAAGATGTATCTGTATACTTAAGATGACATTGCTAGTTACAGAAGTTATAACCTGAACAGACAGAGAGACAGACAGACCTTATTGATATTATTATCTACCTGCATATGCAAATGACAATCAAACCATTATCAGAACATGATAATAAGCTCAAGCATGCCCATGATTATTGCAATAATTTATTCCCAAGACCATTTGTTTGAGACTCAATTGAGGTTTCCCTAGATTATACAAAGTTGGCAGCATTGCCAATATTTAAAGACTTACACAGGGATGAGCAAAATAAATTCAGCAAAATAATTGCCTGCTGTGGGAATAGAATCCAGGACCCATTGTAATCTACTTTGATGTCCTGTGTACTGTGTTAACCAGACCTGTGTTTGTTAGAAATCTTAAAAATGAATTTTGTTTCGGGCTCCACTTTACATTTACTATTTGACTTCAAATAGACTTGCAACCAAATGTCAACTTAGCACAATCATCAAGGCATCAGAGTAGCTCACAGGATCACAACATGGTCAAGTCCTGAGTTCGATCCCCACTGAAGGCAATTGTTTTGCTGAATTTGTTTTGTTCTTGCCTGTGTAGGCCTTTTGGCAACGTTGCCAACTTTATATAATTTAGGGAAATCTCGAGTATCATAGATCTAAAACGTTTAAGAAATGATTTGCCTTCTGTTGGGTTTTAGCAGATTTCAATTTTATTTACATTCAATGAAAAACGCGCACTCTGAGAAATACAGTAAATATGCAACTTAATTTAAATGCCACAGCAGGTTTAAGAAAATCTGCTAAATTGCATGGTCAAGTCTTGATAAATTCACCATCATATGTTGTGTTAAAGAAATTTGGTAAATTATTAATTTGGATCACAATTTACTTCCATTTTCATCACCTAACATGTGGTCCTCACCTAGAATAGCTGGAGGAAATCAATGTGGAAATAGTTGGGTGCACAATATGGTCCATAAAATTGACCACTATTATACTCTGGATCAATTTTTCACCTTGTCTCCTTTAAGGGTGGGGCACAATATTACTTATGGAGGAAGGATCAAAGATTGAATCTTTTAGCTTGAAAATTTGGGTTACAGGGTCACCTAGCCGAGGGAACATGTCGCAGAAGTATTGACCCACAGACATCTTTACAGTAAAGAGTTTATTAAATATTTTTTCACATTGCATGGACTTTTCCCAACATGATTTGATTTACTCTGATTTAATTTCATTTGTGCCAAATTTTATCTTTATTTTGCTCATAGCACAAAAATTTTACAGGAAGCTTTACCACAGTAAGGTAATTTTTGAACTGGCCAATTTGCTTTTTTCATGCTCTTTCAATGAATTTGTTAGGTTGGAATCTACTATTGGAATCTACAGGATAGCGTGTTGTTTTTGTACGTCGAGATAGTTTTTGGTTAGCCATCATTGAACTGAAATGTACTGAAACTTTCAATTGGTTTTAACTTAAACAGAACCCGTCGGCATTGAGCTCAATGCATTTGAAAGGTTACATCGAACAGTTATAACTGAACAATACAAAACACGTAAAATAATGAGCTAGATCGACATTTTCCCAGACAACTAGATTTTAACACAGATGCAACCAAAATTGCATTGAGTACAACAGAAAGCTAAGTCTGGCTGTTTTCATAGTAAATTCTATCTGCTAATGAAATAAGGAAATAATGGGGACTACAACAAAGAAATGCGAGGCCAATTGATGCATACGGTAATTGAGGAAACAGTGCAGCATCACATCCCACACGCATTTCAATACTGACTCAAAGAAAACTACTTCGCGGAAGAGCTTTACTCTGATGTATTAATCAGGAATAAGATTAACCTCAGCAAACATCAATATTGGCTTATATCATAATGACCAGCTTCAAGGGCAGCTTTCAATTTTGCATTTTATATTGGATTTGGTTAATCCGATTCCCCATTTGTGATCTCTTATGTAAATAAGAATTCCTTACTGCGAGCCTTTGATAAAACTGGCAGTATTAATAAATATACTCGCTTCGGTAAGATTATGGGATCCAAAACCCAATTCTCTTATAATTACATGACACATTGCTTATTGTGAAAGCATAATAAATCAATGGTAAAATTGAAGTGTGCCTTGTCAGCCCATAATTCTAGAATCAGAGAAACCACAAGTCCAGAATTAAAGACAGATCCTGAACGACAAAATGTTTAGCAAAACAGAGAATCACATTGTCCTCGAAGTGAACAACTGCCTCTGGAGGGCATTCTAGTTTTTCACGATACGCATTTCTGTCAGTTAAAAAAAATCAAAACAGAACGAAAGATTTGTTGCTTCGATTTAAAATTTTTAAATCTATTGACCTTTTGAGAAATTATTTGATTCTCATGTCAAAGTTTCGGTGGATAATGATACAATCAATATTTTTGAAGAACATTTAACTTGTCAATACCCATGTTTTGGAAAATATAGTGAAAATGCCAATAAAATAACCGCCGACCATGACTTGCATTTTGTACAGTTATTTCTCTTTATATAGATAGATTTGCCAATTTTGACATTTTTTTTGTTCCATTTGAATGCAACCAGTGAAAGCGTGGACATTTTCTTGTCCGGTGACAGCAGATCCTCATAGATGCAACTGCATACAAAAGTACACAAACAACAAAAGATTTTACTAGAATCTGTCGGCATTAAATTTGGCTCCACAGTGAAGAAATTGTCTTGCCCAAGATAGACTTCAGTACCTTTCTTCAGTTGCAATAGTGCAGTTCAAAATTAGATTGGTTAAAACTGATCATGTGCTTTTCTTTTTGCTAGATGTCACTTGCAAAATCTAGTAAGTCTAGATTCAGCAAAGTGAAATCAAACATGCTAAAATGCTAGCTTAATCTAATGAAATTTGATAAAACTCTGACTTGATTTGATGTTTGCTGAACTTTGAATATCTAAATATTATCAACATGGACAAATTTAACTGGAAAGTCATGCTTGATCGTCGTGTTCTAATCTAAGGCCATTTTTCACCAATCAGTATGTAATTTCATTTACGGCAAATGCTCGTATGTTGCCCAAACGTAGAATCCAGCATTTGAGAAATTTCACACCCATGACACAAAATATTTTCTTACGCAATAAAATTGGTAACATTCAAACTTAACTCCACAAATACAAGTAGTGAAGTCACAAATTACGTTGTAAAACAAAGTTTCATATGCTACTAGTAATTGTACTTTTGAGAACTGTGCAACCCTGTTGATATTCATGGTCACTTTATGCAAATGACAGTTTCCAAGCCCTAGTTTCTTTCCATGTTCAGATTGCCTCTTCACCGTTCCAGTGTACTTCTCTTCAGGATGTCAATATAAGCGCATCAGTTTACTAGACGGATTCAAAACACAGGTATTATGTCAGCATTACATTAATAAATGTTGATCTTTCGTCATCAATTATCAAACCAAGCTTTGTGTCTTAGTACATGTAATAAAATTGCACGGCTCTCAACTTAAGGCCTCCATAATGTGAGGCTTGGTTTTTCTTACAGTTCTTTGAAGCTTATTGTGCCAATGCATATCTCTCTGATGATAAGTAACAGCAATTTCCTGATGGAGGTAACATAGTCAATTCAATTGTGTTCTTCTGTAAATACAAACTCAAGAGGCATCAAAGCTGTGCAACAGAACTGATGCAGTTCAGTCACCACTCCACAATAGGATTTTTTTTATCTTGAAACGTTTAAGGCTCTACTCTCACAAAAAGATATCACAAGTAAAAACGTGCTTGTCTCTGAAATAAAGGGGTTTGAACTGGAATTCAATAGGTTTGAAATTACAGGTACAAAGAGAATATTCTCATTTGGAAACAGTGACTCATTTCTTCTTGATATTCTGTTATTGCATTTTTGTTGCTCTGTATTGCATGGTGTTATTTCTTAATTTGTTAAACTTTTAAAGAAAGCATGTTAGAGATCACAGTTATATTTCAAGAAATTCCACAAGTTACAAAATGACAAATTTCGGTTTTCCAGGCTTTTTCCTTCAAGGAACAAGCACCACTTACCAGAGAGAATAAAATGAAATGATCTGTTTCTGTCTCATATATTTCCAAGCTCTAATTAGCAATTTAGAAAACAGCTGATCAGGAAAATCACAGATCATGGATCTTATCCCATTGACTGAAATTCTCAAAATTACAACCACTTCACATGGGAAATCTTTTTTTTTAAAAAATTTTGGGAGACATATGCCACTGATACCCCTGTTTTGGACTTCTGGTGACGTCTGCCCTGGCAAATGGGAAATCTTAATCACAGTCACACAAAGTTTCTAGCCCCTGTCTTATTCTGGAATTATTTTCACACAGGTGTTGGCTTAATCGAGTTTTTCTATAAGGCTTCATAAAATCAAATGAAATGAAATTATATAAACTTTCCTGAGATTAATCCGGATTCTTGATTAATACATCATAAAGTGAAGCTGCAGACAGAAGTAGATTTGTCTGACATACTGCGTAAAAATGAAGTGGCGGAGAAAGGAAGATACTTGACCCTAATTCTACTCAACGCAGGGGCGGATTCTTCTTCGGATAGAGGGCGCCAATCCTACCCAATATGTAAATAAATTTTTTTTGAAAAACCCTATGAAATGAAAGAAATTTTGGTCCGCAAGGGAGCACCCTCTTAGATCCACCACTGCAACGTATTTAAAATGTTGGAGGTTGTTATTTAATCAAGACAGCATTGAAACTTCAGTAAGATTTATTTTTCACTACGGAGCAGTGACCATCTCCTCGAGCGAGAACCGAAACTACTTTCTCTGTTGAAACCAAAGGTCTGCTTTTTGACATTCTGTATGAATCAAGTAAGGAACTGTCTGATCATAAAGCAAACATTGATATTCTGCGTATTTAATCACGGCTGCTTGATTAATCCGTCACCGAGAGAAGCTGCTTACTGGAGCAGTTTCCACAGACATCATTCACGTCTTGTTTTTGTGATTCTGGACAGCCTGTCCATTAACATAGAAGAGAAATACGTGACCCTCATGCGCAATTGTTGCAGGAATTCCAGAACGAGTATTCTTGTTTGGATAAGTCATATATTTTGTAACAACGTTTCATAGTTGTTTTTTTTAACTGAAGTTGTATCACCTGAAAATGCATTTTCTGTTTTCATGTTTGAAGTGGAAATGCTGAGTACAAGGGAAGTGAGCCTATGTGCAGAAGAGGGTCTCACTATATTGTCTGACTTTAGGCCCCAGAAACCCGCAATTCATTCCCCTGATTTTTAGAGGATATAAATTTGTAATTTTTACAATGGTAAATTTGTACAACTTACTTTCATACATATTGATTATCACCCATAACATTTGACAGTCGCGTATTTTCCTTGGGTTCTTACATTGTCAATGTAATTACAATAAAATCCCAGTCAATGATTGTATTGTAAGGTGCGCGTTCTGCGTACCTCGCGTAGGTAGAAGAGAGTAACTCTAAGTTGTGGGAAAGTGCGTTTATTCTACTCTGGCCCTACTAGCAGTGTGCTCTATATATACAGGTATACCTCACACAGCTACTGGCTGAGCCAGTCTAACTATAGGGCATGGGTGGAGCCCTCCCTGTGTGTGCTTAGGCACATGTCATACCCTGCAGTATCCGTGTTTGCATACAATGAACCAGTAACATCATTATAAGTTTGAGTGTTTGATTGCAATATTTCACTTTGTTAAACACTGAAATGCTTCTTTCACATTAACATATTAAAAAGAAAATGTCTGTAATATCCTTAATGTTATTTGGACAACAATAATGAAAGATATAAGAGTATTAAAGAAAAATATGCTCAGCATGGGAAGACTAAAATTTCCAGAAAAAGTTAATATTAAATGCTAAAGATGCAGAAAAGGTAGTCCTTAGCTGGGAAGGAGGGAACCATGACCCTCTTGGATCCCCACTGGATCTGCTACTCTGTGGTAAAGTAGGCGTAACTCATTGATGCAAAATATAAAATGATAATGCTTGGTTTTGTTTTTGCTTTGAGGTAATTCATTGAAAACAACAAATGGTCCAATTGTAAATGCAATGTAGCTCTTACAATGATTACCATTTGGTCATTTTAAGCCCCTTAAGCTGTTTTTTTGTTTCGAGTCACTTTAAGATGCAAACATAGACGTACATGTCAACTGCTGCTTACAGAGGAGACCTCTAACACTTTGTTGTGTTCTATTTACAAAACTGAAGC
>JBCAUG010003572.1:0-25821 GCA_038406175.1 Haplosyllis leylae | reverse complement strand
CACACTGTCTTATCAGTTAATGCTAAAATGTACTGTTAATTCGAATTCCACCTATTTCGAAGCAAAACCTTGCCGACAAATCAGTTCGAATTAACCGTGCCTGACCTGTAATAAGAAAAAACACTGCGGGAATTTAATTCCTAATTATTTCTAGATTAAAGCTTGTGTCCAGAAACAGTTCTTTGTGAATGTTAATACGAGAACAATAGAAACTCCGCAGTGCACTCCCTTTCTTAAGACTAATTACTTTTCACAGGTTCACATGACACACTTTACACAGAGCCGTTACATTTCTAGCAATTATCGCCAAAATATGGCCGCCCAGCTAGCCAATGACGTTTGTTGTACCAATCATTGTTGAGGTATTACTGAACAAAATAACAATGTGAATTGGTATCCGAGATAATGTTAGGACAGCCGAAAGGGCAGTTATTGCTGGTAATGATTTCTGGATAAAATTTTAATGAGTGTTTATGAACTGAACAGAGTATCATACTTCTGTAACTTTGGTCACATATCCATCATTACAAACTATGGTTGCGTTGTGCATTTCCATTGTACATATCTTGGTATGTGCAACCAAACAATCACTTAAAACTTAGATTCCACTGATATTTTTGTAACTCCGGACATCGCTTGTTTTTGTGACGGTGCAAAGGCGTGGTGGTATAATTTGTTTACGAAATCATCTCTTTTTTGGTTTTCGAAAACACGCATCTGTGGCTTGTTTGAGCGCTCTTGTATGGCTGCATCTGTTTGTCGGATATGCTCATTAAATGCTGTATTCAAAACCTACTAATCTCGAAGGTACAGCGACTCAGCCTTTAAAAAGGATTTCACCAAGCTGCCCTAATTCTCAATAAGATTCTCAAAACAGACCTTTACCAGCCTTAGGTCCCATATGGCGTAAGGAAATAAATTGCCCGAGAACCTGTACTTCGTGGAAACATGAACTATGCTCGATTGTCATGACATTCCCTGATGTTATTTTAAAATGGACATCCCCACTATTTGCTTTCCGCAATAATTAATGAGTTTTTTTATTACAAAAGCAAAACTTTCTTTTTCATGACAACTATTGTTCTCTGAAAGTAGGGTAAAGTAGACAAACATATCGTGATGCTTCCATATTTTATTATCATAAAAGTCAATTTGGACAAGCTTGATAATATAAAAACGTTAAATAATTGATTACATTGCCCATGCAGCTCGCAATTGATTTTGTCACAAAATGTTCCTGGGAAATAAACAATTGAGTTTTTCCTGAATTGACATCAATAGCAATATTGGCATTTGTGACACATCTTTATGTCTCATATTACAGAAGATTGTCTTTTGTGTACGTGACAGATCAATTTTGGTACACAATTAATCATTAGCAGAACTGTTATTTAAGATAAGGGAAACAAGGGATCAATTTTATGTTGTTGGTTATTCCCGAAAAAGTCGAATGTGCGGTGCTTGATCATGTAAGGCACAGAGTAGGTGAGGGATAAAGGCAATCCAGGTAATCTATGAGGCATTCTAGTTTGTCCATGTACAAATGCATGTGTGGGTGTGTCACAAGCATCTTCTGATCCTTCGCAATTATCGCATTCAAACTTGGTTTGTGTAAGATGTGTCATGAAGGCTTCTTCCTCAGCAGACAGGCAGGAAAACTAATTCAACAACATATTTGTCCATTATCCCTAGCATTTATGAGACTCGGTTAAGTCTCACAGATGCTAGCACGCAAACAATGCTCCTCTTCGCCGAGATCTGAAGGATTATGCAATGAGTAGAGCTTGTCTGGAATTACAACTACTACACATCTTTAAATCCCCATTAGTCCCTAAAAGTGAACTGAAAAGATATGTCACTACATTCATTATTAAACTACAGTTATTCGTTGAAAACTCTGAACTTACACTGAGTGTTTCAACAACTGGGATTCTGGTGGCTTAAACAGAAGATGCGGAAGCCTAGATAAGGGATTGTGATGTCAACAAAATGTCACAAATGACTTTCAAACTGACCTGCCTATTTGCACAATTCAGGCATTACGTTCACCAAAATCATCAACATATTTCCTTAGTCTACACGTGTACAAGAATGTAATTTTGACAGATAGCAAAAACAATTTTTGATCCTGTGTGTGTGCTCCTATTATGCTAATTTCTATGGTCGTGAACAAAAACGTGACCTATTGCTCCAAATCTGTGTTTGCTATTTCACAAGAGGCACTAATAAATTTGTTGAAAAATGTGTTCGTGACACAACCTTTGTTTTCCGACTAGTTTTGAACCAACATCAACCATGCGCCATGCTTGTTTCGACCTTGTAGCAGATAGAACCAAATTAGCGACAACCGCACATACATAAATGGGCAATAAAAGTAACTCTGCCTGTACCTGTACAATTTCTGGGTGCAATATTCAATTGCCCTCCTATCAAACGGTTTTAGAGACAGTTTTAGTGGGTACAATGGGGTCTATATCAATGTGGTCGTTTCCATTGTTGGCTTCACCATAAGATGATAATGGCGCATTCAGTGGCACTTTTAAACAATAATGAAGCTGACTTTTGTTACACTGTGAGTTTATTGTTAATGTTGACACAATAGAGCTCTTACAGTGAAGCACTAATGATAATAGTAAATCACCACTGATTGAATGTAATGGAAATGGACCTTTTTGCTGGATTAATATATTCTGAACTTAATGTTGAAATAATGAGAGGAAACGATATGATAGTTGTTATTCAACGCTAGGCTGTCCCCAGTACAGGTGTATAGTAATATGATCTCACTGATGATAATAATTTGGAATCTGTAATTTGATTGTTAGTTTCAATCTCGAATTCGACAATTTTCTCGCACAATTGCAAACTTGAGACCGAGAGGAAATTGAAACAAAAAAGTGCAGCTTAGAATTTTAATGCTGAATTGACACCAGTGACGTATCGTATTTTGTTGTCAAAGTGAATTTAACGAGTCGGTGTTGGTGCATTGCTACTGACAGAAACAGATGTTCTTTTCAGTTAGATTCTTAAAATAACACAAATTTAAGGCAGCTTCTCTGCTTTTACTTGTTGAAACTTCGTAAAATCGATCCTTAAAGCAAACCAAACATTACAACGTATGATATTTTGTTTGTTTTTTTGACATTTATTCATTGCCGTTCAGACCTCCAGGACTTTTTATAGTCACAAACAAGTGCCCTGTTTGGCATGATTGGCGTCATAGCTATAAACAGTACCATGAAAAACCATCATATATTACTCAGTCGTGTCGCTCCACAGCTGCTATTGAACAGCTCTGATGTATTACAATAGCAAGACAATAGCTTTAACCAGCCCGGCATGGCTTCGCAATAGGCTTACTACCATTTGGCCTATTAGAGCTGCAGAGATTTGAGACATTGTCTCCTGCATGCAATGTGAATGATGGACTCGGAGATGGACCGTGTAAACGTCCCTGGAAGATGTTCGCAATCAAACTCTCGGATTATTCTTGGTTAAGTGCATACTGTTTCTAATTCGCTTATGTGGACATTGCGTTTCAGTAGCAGTCCGATCGTGCATGATATTTCAGCTTCATGCCGGTGTAAGGTTTTCAGAAACCCCTCCCCCCCCCAATTTTCGCAAGCCCTCCCCTAGCAAGTTTACAGATGATGGGACCCTATTCCCATAGACAAACAATGTATATTTACAGATGCCTTTGACTTTAAGTTTACAGATCCTCAAGCATCTGTAACATTGTCAGTTTTGGAAAAAACAAAGTCATCTGTAAATTGTCTATGGGACTAGGGTCCAACCATCTGTAAAAGGAGGGCTTGCAAAAATGGAGATACTGAAAACATTACACCAATGTAGCATTCTGGCTTGCACAATTCTCCATTACTCTGTGGGGCGTACACACACGTCCCCTCTTTTTCTGTAGAACACCAATTAGAATCTGCATGGTATAATGGAAAGGTTTGGATTAGGGAAGGAGCGTGAACCTGTATTAGGGAACCCAGGTCGCCATGCAGAAATAGTGACACTGTCACAACCCCTACTGGTGTCACAACCAAGTAGGGGTTGTGGGAAACAAGTTACACACCAGAATGCTACACTGCTGCCTGTATTTCTGACATGGCTAACTAACTGACTGGAATCAGATTGAGACTTGACATCAATCAGTTTGAGCTGTGGACGTCACTAGATTCCTGATAATTGAGTCTTCCCTGGTGGTGGGATTCATACAATTGAATGTATTGCACTCGACCACAACGACTGGGGAAGCAGCCAGAAATACATGTAACACCATAGGAAGGTTCACAGACAGCACAGCTGATCCTTCCCTGTTGAGGAAGTGTCTCACAATCCCCACACTCGCAAACAATATTTAACTGTTTCTGGTTTGGAAGCAACAAATTTATAGTTACTATCTAAATTTGCAAATTATTTCCAAACCCTAAGTTACAAATAGACAAATTCATTCCAATAAATGACAGGCTATATTGTTTGTAGAATTGGTATTTGTCTATATTTAAATTGGAATATGATCGAAGAACGCTTCCAGATACTCTATTGTGCCTCCATTTGCCGAAATCTGTCAAATAGGGGAAAGGTCAGAAATTTCCATTCCGGTGAAAACTCAAGAGAAGCAGTTGACTTTGGAAATCATTAATATCTATTGCTGCTTTTTTCATTTACTTCACATTGTCACGCAACGTCTGAAAACCTGTCGCATATTGCAGTTTTTTTTCCAGAAATTCCATTGAATTTATTGAATTCAAAGAATCTAACAAATCACTGGAGCATCAAATTAAGATCCTGTCACTTTAAGTTAAGTTAAGTTTCCTGCCACTTGGTATTGTGTGCTAAGACATTGGACACGGGTGGTTATAAGCTCAATTACTCCTTTTAAATGCAGCTTATTTTTTGCCATTGAATAGAATGAATTCGGCAAACAGACCACTTGGGGATAACCAATTGAAAACTTTGCAACGTATATATTCAGATATGGGCAATTTAAATGTCCATATTTGGAAATATTAGAACTTTTTTTAGAAAATAAAAAAAATTACTCCAGTTATATTTGAATCATCAACCTCAGAATCTTTAGTCAGATCTTTAGATCATTGAACAATGTGATTCTTGTGCAATACAAAACAATGGGAAGTGACTGAGGTTGCCATTCATAACAATAATTTTTCAATTGGAATTTGAACCATCAGCATTCTCGATGAAGTTCAAAATATGCGACTAAAATTTAGTTCTGGCTGAGGGGACAAGCTTAAACCTAGTTGTTTGGTATATTCACTGTTGGTTGATTGTCAATTATAGAGGATCGATTTTGTTCGTTATGGGCATTAAACTCTGTGCTAAATTAAGAAATGAAAGTTACCCCCAAGATCTGCATCAGTCATGCGAATCGACAGAGTAATTGAGAACTTGTTTGAAGCACAACAGAAATGAAGTTTTGCGACAATAACAAGTTACAAAAATGACGTTGTATCGTTGAACATTTGCATTGCTGGTTCCTAAATGACATCATGATAACATTCTTGTCTAAACAAATTGCAAATAATGAGTGCAGCTTGAATTAGGTCTACTTATCATAAAACTGCCAAGGCATATTCCCAGAATGTTATGGGTCCCCCAATTTCAACCACTATGCTGACTCTAACGAGCCAACAATAACCAAAAGAAAATAAACAACCAATATATTAATGTACATAAACGACAAGAATGACTTTCTAGACAGCATGGGAGAAGGATATTAAAAGTTTTCTCCACACCACCACACCCTGAGAAAGCGTAGGTGACGTTTTGTTAAAGGAAAGTTATATTTTAATTTTTAATTAAAGATGATTAATTTGATTAAAGAGTGTAAATGACAGTCACGCACATGTCGAATAAACCGATGATCACTGCAAAAATGTTGTCATTCGATTTCGACAAATTGTCGAAGCTGCATTTGACATATAGACACACATGCACCGATACCTGAAGAAGCTGCTCCCTACAACAAAATAGTTAAAGCTACAGCTACAGTGGAACATTGTCTCAGTCAGCAGCCCCGACTGCCTCAAATCATGTCATTAAGCACATTCCACCCATGCTAATTAGATGAGGATGTTGTCTTTGTTCTTGGATTAGAAACTATTGAAAGACGATGCCGTCAGTAACGGATTTTGTAGTATTCTCTTAGGTAAGTGATGCTCTGTCATTGTCATTCTCAGAGATTACATGTAGGTCTGTGAATAATCGCATTTGCCAATAGTAAGTCCGGAAAAGAATATTTTTAGAAGCAAAACAATTGCCAAAAGCAATTTTAGATTGAAATTTGCGTCGGGAATTATTTGAATTGTGTATTTGTAGCTTTGAGATTCTTCTAAATAAAAGCTTTTATTTTCTTTCAAGTTTTAAATTAAGTTTGTGGGCTTAAGTGACGATTGCATTGGAGTCCAAGTTCTTCCTCCAGTTCTGAAGTAATTTCAAATCTCGGCCACAGAAGAGTGCTTTATTTTCTTAGCTTTATTTGGTGTTTAAAGTTTGCGCAACTTATCAATTAGTTTGGATAACTGACACAGATCTTATAATATTACTTATCCCATGGAAAGGAGTGGAATCTTATGTGAGATCTACTGAGGTGAGTTCAGAGGGCCACATGAGCTCACCAATGCAGGAGGTGAGTTCGAGCCCCTCTGGACTCACTGAGGTGGATCTACATCTGATTCCCCAACCTTGACATGGGATAAGGATTTTATTCTGCATTTTGATCATTTGTTTGGGAGGTGAGTTCAAGCTAGGACTCACCTCCTAAACTCAAACTCACCTCCTACCCTGGTGAGCTGGACTTGAACTCACCTCCTCAAATCTGATTGGCTGTTGTGGGAGGTGAGTTTGAGTTTAGCAGGTGAATCCGAGCTCGCACACACCTCCTAAGCAGCCAATCAAAATGCAGCATTTCGGCTGATGCAGAATAATACAGATCTGAACTAATAATTTGAAAATGGAAAACGTACTTGGATGCAGATCTCCTGATTTTGGTATTCACAGAACAGTGTGAAATACATGATTTTTAAATTGTTTGAAAAACTTCAAGGATATTTGATGATTCCTATGGTACTTGGAAGGATGACTTTTCTTCTCAAATGGTGTTGTCTTGTTAGCTCGGTCCTATCTACTAATAAGCTCTACTCTCTACATACTCAGTGGTATTAATATTATAAGTAATGCTTGTATATTTGGTTGGCACTCTGGTAATGGGACTCTACTTCTTAAGCTAGGTAGTGCATTAGCTGTCAAGTCTTTGGTAGGAACCCTCATATGGGGGCTCATGCATCAGTCATATACCCCCTGTGAGGCCCTGCTATCAGGTATTATGTAGTATAGGCTAGGCAGCTCTTATGCTGTCAGTATATGCTACTTGTAAGTATTTATGGTCTTACATTAAGGGAGAATGAGGTTTCCCTCTCATATGCTTACGGTACCCTTATTAAGGTAGTCAAACGCGCACGATCCTAACAATGCTGCATATTCCTGATTAACATTGCAATGAATGATTAAAGCAAAATATTTGCATGCTAGGAGGCAAACTTCCACGAGGCTTCATTAGTATTTCTCCTACGCTACATATCAAACAGAACACTTTATAACTAATGGAACAGACTCTTAATTGATCATTAGCTGTGTCCCAGTGTAACGAAAAACAGCAATTACCTGAAATCATGTATCCCTGACATTGCTGAATACAGTGGCAACCGATTGTGATCGTTTGTACCTCGAAAATAAAAACAATTACTGGGATTACAATATTACAATACAATATAATACAATACAGTAATGCTAATCAACCAGCAGTAGAATCCATGAAAGACATGAAGATCAAAACACTCTCATTGTTTAGTAAACCATTATCAGTTTGTCTTTTGTAATTATTGCTGCCTCCATACTAGAGACAGCTAAGTGATCGTTTAGTTGTTTTGACCTGAGACTTCCTTCGTGACATTCTCCTTACAATCTCGACAACGATATCCATGCCAACGATTTTTATGATCGATTTATTGTTTTATTTGAAATTAAAAGGTAAATTTTGATGATTTTATTGCTGTACGGGCCTGTTTTTCAACTCAGTATAATAGTGAATCTTTCGTGTGACAGTAGGATATACACACAGTCAACGCTCTAGCTTTGCAAATAGAAAATTAATAATTCGAAAAAAAATGCACCAAGTGGAATTGTTTACAATTATTTATACAGGATTTTGGAATGACAGTGTTGGGATAATTGGATCAGAGTTGGTGTCGGTGGCGGTGGCGGTTAGTGTGACTGAACTTTAAGAGTCTATTCGCACCAAGCAAAAGTGGAAGTGAAAACGAGAAAGTTTAAATAACAATAAAAAAGATAAGAGAATAAGCGACATACATCAAAGAAAATTTTCGCTATCTCTTTCGCTTTGGTTCGGTGTGAACATGACTTAACACACGAGGTTGTTGACTTCACGAACGATTCTAGTTGTACTCATATAACTTCGAATATAATCAGATGATTCCTTCGAATAGGATGAAGCATCATGTAAAATGCATGGACAACTAACTGGCTTGAACCTTCGAAATCAACGCTGACATTTGGACCGAAGTTTGACCCGAATCCATCCAATTCAGAGAAAACATTGGCAGTGTAATCGTTGTAAATATCCTTTCATGATGTTGTCCTGGCGAAGTGCCTCAGCAATTGATTACATTGACAAGCACACTAAAACGGAGAATGTTCCGGGCAACAGGTGGAAAACCGGTTGTGAAAAAAATCAAAGCTTCTCTTTGTTAAATAAATCATCCTTCCTCTGATGGTGGATTTAATAGATGATCCGAATTCTACGAGCGGAGTTTTTAAAGCTTGCTTCTCTCGTTTTGTTTTATTTTGGAGTCTTACTGCAATTTATTATGGTAATAAAATTGGTAATGTTCTTCCAGTATTGTCCCACTGGGAAACATGAAAGATTATTCCTCCATAAGAATTCTGAATTGAAATGAGGATTCCTATCTGTGGCGCATAATAGACTGGATCAAAGGAATGGAAAGTGGATCATGTTATGTGAAATATTACGGTTCACATGTCACATTTATTCCCCAATACTATTAAACCATTTATTTTAACAATTACTTAGTGGAACAATTCATAGGTTAAAAAGAATTTCTGAAGCAGATTAAATATCTATTACATTTTTATATGTGAACTGTCCTACTGTGGAATTGTTCATAACCAACATTTACAACCAGTTTTAATGCATGTTACCAAGCATATATCTCTTTGTAAGTGCCTATCATCTAATACAATATATCAATCATTCCAGACATTACACACATAAATCCAACAGAAACGGTCCATCTGTACCAACAATACATCTGTCTTGTCTCCCATTGATTTTCATCTACTGTGAACAACTCTGATGGCATTTCAAGCTATCAGCACACTGTCCCGGTCCCTTTTTCATATGCTGCATTATCCCAAAAACATTAAGTAGAATAAATATCAATTTCGTAAATGGCAACTTTTTCATACATGTTCATTATTCTGGATTGAGAATCCGAAGATTGCACTGATATATATGTTATGTCTCTAACTTAAATTTAAACAAACCACAAACTTAACTTTACCATAATACAAAGCTTAAAAGTTCGTTCATACTGAGCTGCGGCAACGGTAACGGCAACTTAAATATTTTTCCTTCAAGAATGGGATACATTGGTCTCTATGGAGGTGTTCACATGGGAGACCTGTGGCAACGGCAAAAAATGTCATCATCAAATGGGTTCTATGCCCAACCATGATGACAACGGCAAAGGAATCTGGAGAAAAGCAAACAAAAATTGCCTTTGCCATTGCCGCAGAGTCCACTTGGTATGAACACTTGCTGTGGCAATGGCAATGAAATCATTGCCGTCGCCGTCACAGTGTGAACGAACCTTTAAGAACATCCTCTATGCAGCTTTGTTGTGAGTTTTTAAGTTATAATCGTTTAAAACTTAACACTGTGTAAAAATTGCAAAATTGAGTTCGTATTGCCTTACATATAATTAACTTATTTTTTGCATAAACAATTTACAGACTCATGAGAAAACTCAAAAAATCTCACGGGCGACACGAGTGCACGCCCAATGGCAATAATTTTGAACCTAATCATGCTTGTGTCTGCATGAAATTCTCTTCTCATGTACTTCAACGCTTTCATTTCAATCTTAATATCAAATATCAATCATTGAAATCTGAAAAAGAAATCCTAATGTAAAGTTGATATACCTTAAAGAGTAAACACTTGAAGAGCAACACACAAAGACGTGGTAGTGCCTTGACATCGTAAGGTAGTACACCTATACTTATAGTACGTGAGTCCTTTTTTCTGCAGCACTTCAGACATACAAAGCATTAGTATTATCATGTGTAATCCCGTATAGATTACTGTATAGGAATTCGATACTAAAGTCCTGTTGGTTGGCTTAATATCTCCTTTGCAATCATTACTTCTTTTGTGACTGTTTGTATCTCACTATATAACTAATAACATGTTGAATCAATCCTAATTTTCATTTATTTTTCTTCTCTATTTACAGGACTTGAAATCGGAAGTGTTGGAAGCCCCTGGTGGCACCGGGGAAGATCTGTGATTGTAAGCAATAGCGATGGATATAATGACGGTGATTATCGATACTTGAAGGACTTGGTAGCTGTTCATCGCCAATCTCACGGTGAAAGCCAGATTCAGTTCATTATAAGTTCTTTTACTTCCCAAATTCAATATACGTCACAGAAAAACAGTGCCTGCCATCATCGTTGTCATGTAGTTCCGAGCTCTCCAAATCAATATGGCGCAGAAGGGAATACTGGTGAAGAGGAATTCTCATGGGGTTGTCGTGTCTTCAGCCTCGGCGTCTCTACCGTCGCCGCAAAATGTAGATAGAGTCTCACCTTCTTGTGAAGTTTTCCAGCAGCAAAGCGACGTTGGGTTTGAAATCAGTGTCGATGACGAAACAGAAGACGTTGATTTTGTGACGTCATCCTCACCTGCCGGAAGTGGATCTAATCACGCGACTTTCGGTGAAGGATGTAACGGAGTAACTCCTGAGTCTTCTTTTTCGGATAATTGTAGCGGCACAAGTGGTGGAGGCAGCGGTGGCTCAGGTCGTGTGGGACGGGTAACGTTCTGCGCTCCCTCCCCCAATACCAGCCCCAGAGTCTCTCCAACACGCCAGGATCACAACCGACTCAAGGTAGAATTCGTTGGTATGGAAGATGTAGAAAAAAATAAACAGGAGGTCGAAAATGACTTCAAAGGCATTCACAAAAGAGGAGTAGGCAGGCTGCATCAACCTAGGATGAGTCTCCTCGGAAAACCCTTGAACTACAGGGCTCACAAACGTGACGCCCGCTACAGGAGGTCCCAGGCAAGGGTCTACAACTTCCTGGAACGACCGAAGGACTGGAGGGCAATATCCTACCACTTACTTGTGTGAGTATCATTTTCACAATAGTTTGTTGCTTGATTTCTGTGTTCAATTTTTTTGACGTTGATAAAGTTGAAAGGAAGCAAATGAAGAATGGAAAGTTTTCAGGGTGATACATAATAATGGCACCATTACTCAAAATTCAAAGGGTCGTTTTACTGTCATTTGTTACTTTCAAACATATTAACATAAACTATACATTTAAAGTGAATTTAAATCAGGTTGGAGCTATAATCTTCTGGCTGATCCAGGGAGTTATTTTTTCAATGAATTTTAATTGATTATTACTGACAGTCTCTTTCAAAACCATGAAGTGGTTTTACTGTTAGTCTGCAAAGAGAAAAAATCTCAACAATTTAAATGCCTAAAACACTCAATTTTCAGCGAAATCAACACTTCAAGCTTTAATTTAGTTCAAATAATGGAACCCGTGCTCACAAATGCCATTAAAGAAATATATTCCGTTATATTTCATGCTGAGATATCTCGGGATTCATTGAATTTTCGTGGGATTGCCTAGATATGACAGAGCTGTATGTTGTCTGTGAATTCGTTAAGTACGTTTGATCCTGTTATGCGGTGTTTGTCTATGTGTAAAAGTTACATAGGAAGATATTTTTCATATTCACTACTACGGTATCATGTAATATAAATATATATCTCGTACAAATGTTCCTCCTTTTTGCTTTTGAAAGAATTGTCAAATGGCATCGTGACAACATGGACAACTTCAGTTCTGCCGTGAGCAAAAACCGTCCCAAGAACCATTTCACAGTGTGCAACAAGAAAATTGAAAATCTAAAGTTCCATTTCATTAATTTGCCAGAGAACCAGAGATCTTGTATTTCTATACCAGAAATTGACTTTTGTGTTCTATTATTTGAAATATATGTCCTCTTTTAATTGTAGTATGTTTTACAAATATCCTTCAGTGTAGGAGGTTTTTCCTACGACATTTGATATCTTTTCAGACACATGAAATGACACAAATTAAATTTATGATATTCACATGAATATGATTCCTTCAACCTTTGTAACATAATTTCCTGAAAGACCTATCGAATGACTTTTTCAAAGGACATTGCAAACGATACAAAATTGATGCGCATAAGTTTTTCGTGTAAAACCTACAACAAAAGGAATGGAGTACCGCGATGGGAATACGAACACCGTATCAGGTGTTCTCAATGTACAACGGGGGTGACCCCGATTATTTCTGCTTTCATTTTACGTCATCAATGAGTGATCTTAATTCCTAGGGACTACAAAAAGGAGAGACAAATTGCAAAATCAGCAATGAAATGACGTTTTCGTACTAATTATACAGATTAAGGTGTTTCCCCGTAATGTATACCAGGTGCCTTGATCATTTGAATGACGTTTGTCTCTGCAGCGAACACACAACCTGCAACGTAAAACACGGGTGATTAGACTAATTTGTTAATTGACAAATAAAGGATAAACTATTTCCTTTCATGTTCCTACTCTGCAGTCCTAATCTGCATTCTGATCAGGCTGAGACGAAAGTTATCAGAGGGCCACTGGACCCTCGTTTGGTGTATGAAACCACGGTAGTTTAATTTAAAAGAGTGAGTCTCCTACTGAGGATTACGAATCCAAATTACGACACCTTTTAACTACATTACAGACTTTATAGTTTTTGCCATTTAGGACGATGAACTACATAAATATGATGCTTTAGTTGTGCGAACAAATAGGTGATATTGCCATTCAAAACTTAGGTTAAGTTTCAAATCAATGTTTAGGATATTACATTTCCATATTCAAATTGCTGTTGGTGTGCTTAACACGTTTGCATTTCCCAAGGTTTCCGCAGAGACATTTTAAAGTGTAAAGATTGTCCTCAACGGTAAATTATTGTCTTGTTTACCACTTATCCACTGTGTAATGTGAATCAGCCATTTTATATATTCCTCACCGTAATGGGAAACGTGCGTGTCGTATTGGGTGTAACAGACAAAAATCCCAAATCGTCGGAGTTGAACTGAAAGTGTAGTTTTGAACATAAAACCTTTCTCACCTTTCATGAACACTTCACGGATATCAGGGACGGGGCATTTTGTGCTCAGTCTCACATAATAATTCTGGATGAATGTTTTAGCACAGCTACCTGTTAAAATAACGTCATGAACGTAATCCAAGTGCTGCCTCGTGACGTTGTAAAATGACATCCAAATGACATTCTGTGTAAACAAATTTCCACCAATGACTGCAGCTTAAAGTAGGCCTATTTATCATAAAAGTGTCAAATCATATTTCCCAAAGGCTATGGGACCCCTCTTTCAGTCACTATGCTGACTCTAACTGTTCTATTGAAGAGGAAATGGAGGATTTCGAGATTTTGCGAGATTCTTTTTTTGCAATAAGGGAATAATATGTGAATATCCTGAACGTAATTTTGAAAGCTTTATCATTATTCTTCTGTTGAGAGGTAGTGAGAAATTAGGAATAGCTAAGGTCCTTCTGTTATGCAAGTAACAGTGTCCACGCCTTTCTCCCTACTAGAACACTTGTTTCAATTTCCATATTGTATCATATTGATTGGAGCGAAATGTAATATCATAACTATGCATAATTTCGAACCAACATGTGAAGTATCTTCGCGATTTGTTACGTTTGTTAATTGGATTTAATTGAGACATTTGGAGCAATTATACTTGACTTTGGTGACGCTGGATAATAATGGTGAGCAACTATTGTGCCGAAAGCGCTTTGATAGTAGCGGCTTGATGAAGAAACAAAAACGGAAATCTGAACGTATTGTAATAGAGGAATCTCAGATAATTTAAGATAATTACATGAAATAACACGGAAATATACCAATATTTAAGCTTCTGCAGAATCATCCTACAATTCTAAAAGTGTATCCGTTCAAACATTACATTAATTGACGAACTAATGTATTCGGGCATTAATTATTCATTAGTTGTTGCATTATATGCGCACAATCTTCGCTTCCATTTGGTGTGTCATTAACTGAGAACGCTTCAGTTCCCATGCTCCTAAAATTAAACATGCATATTTTTATTTTGAGGATAATTTTGTTTTCTAAATCTCAAATAATTGTTCACCCTTTTCTGCAATTTCAGCACGTTTAAAGCGAAATAAACAGAAATGGTTGCATGCCATTTATACCCTTGATTCCACAATAATAATTTTGGTTGATTTAATGGGGAAAATTGTGACTTGTGTGGAGAAAAATCCCATGTTCTTTGTGTCAAGCTGGAAGAAAGTCACGAAAGAACATGAGCCTTTGGTTGGTTTCAACCAAAACTGAAAGGCTAATGTATCAGATGCGACGTTCATAAAGTATTTAAAGCTCCTGCTGCAACAGATGCGACAAGTAATTTGTCATAATCGAATGTAACAGAAGGTATACGTCTACGCGTGGTCTCTGCATTTCCAAAGAAATAAAAAACGACCAAGAGACGTCTTTGTCATAAAAAAACAGTGACTTATGTGCGGTAGTATATGTAGCAGATTTAAGCTGCATCGCACATGGCACAGTGTGAATTGTAAACGTGCTTTCATACACTACCTGCATATTACATTCTGACCACTCTATGTCCCTGGTAGTGAATCCGGTTTGTGGGGGCAATTGGTGGAGCCATGTCCATTGGCTGATACAAGGGGGAGGCGCCAGGGACGCGCACTCCCCTCGGGTTCTAATTTCTTTCATTTTCTTTTCAGTTTTTAGGAAAATATGGGCTAAAGAATAAATTGACATCCTCACCATGGGAGTTGGAAAATCCTGGATCCGCCACTAATGTCTCCTTTTCCTTCTGGAATAGGTCGAGAGAAGTTGACCTCCTCATGAAACCTTGTAATTTGTATGCTCCTCACTCCGCCCAAGTTTCTAGATCCACTATTGGTCAATGATGCCAAAGATTTTATATCAATTCATATAATATTTAACTGATCGATTGAACCCAAATAAGATATGAGGGACCACTTTCCTTGGACAAGTGCAGTTTCATACTGCAATTAAATCCTCTACCAGTACAATTATCAACTCTATATTCATTGTCTCAGTCGAGTTTTTCCTAATTGTAGACGCATTCTGTAGATTCTATGGAATCTGATAAATCACTCAAGTATGAATTGGGGTAAATTTAGTGATTCTCTCTGTTACCAGTGTCTCCCTTGTGTTGGTTCGAATACCATTTTTTACGAAAATATTTGACAAATTTTGTAGATTCAACAAAATTCAATTGGAAAAACTCGAATAGCATTTCAAATATTATGCTCACTTTGTGAATGTCACAATGGAAGAGAATAAATGAGACGAGCCTGGTTCTGGTTTATCATACTAATCTCTATTAGTTTCTGTCCACTGTTGTTTCTGACGGGAACGTCACGAGGCGGACATCTGGATAATTTGTCGTAATTCGCCAAGCGGCCTACGCTGACAGGAATCTGTCATTTCAAAGGGATATCTCCCGCAGTAATTGACTTAATAATTCATGTAGTACTTACCCTTATTTCTATTGTATTGCAAAGTGGTTTTTTGTTTTGGAGACGAAATCTGAAGTTAGCAGTTGCAATTAAGTACATGAATAGAGAAACAACTTTTGCTCAATATTTCCACTGGCCCTAGGAAACGTCAGTTTGTCGCCAACGTTACATGTTACCAAGGACGAATATCTTGTTATGAGTCTGATCCATAACACCATCGGCATTAGATTAAAGATAACGTTGTCAATATGCGCATTGTTGCCAACATCGACTGAAACATCGTGCTTTCCCTGTAACATAACAGAATATTTTTATTAGCCGAATTATTTCTCTTTTCTTTCAAAAGAAATAATATTCACCAAAGGGACCTTATTTACTCAAGGCAATATGTGATATGTTTTACCTGGAGGATGAAAAAAAGAGCAAAAAAGCTAGTTTAGAAAGGTTGGTTACTTATTACAGGTGTACTCCTCACACGTGACGACTTCAATTTTCTCGTTGAAAAGAAGCGGAAAGATTTAATGTAAATCTAATTATTTCTAGATACGGTATCAGAGATACTTTTGTTAGGTTAAGGGACTCATGGTCTGCACTGATAATTGATACATATAATAGTTTCGACTTCAAGACGTGCATTATGGTGGTAAAAAGGTCAGGTGAGGGCAACGTCATTTGAAAAAGATGATTTGAAAGATCAGAACATTACAGATGTTGAAGTTGTCTGCATACAATCTCTAAAACAGTCACAAACTGACTGGTTCTCGGCAATGAATTATCAGTTAAATTTTCAACGCGTGCAAAACTAAATACAAAAAGTGGAAAAGTGGAGTATTCACTTCACGTATTTTATCTGGTGACACCTAACTTGTGAAAGACTATAAACTAAAACTATAAAAACCATAAAATTTCTTTGAGTGATTGTTGTAATTTGTCTGGAAATTTTAAAATCACGACAAATCTATTTAATTACAATGAATATTCTGACTTCGCTCTGACTTAAAACGTTTCAACTATAATGTCATAGGCCACAAGCGTGACATACAGAAAGATGATAGTTCTGGTTTTGTTCAGGGAAAAGTATTTTCTTGACATATCAGTGAATTAGAAATGCAAAGATCGATAGGAATAAAGGCAACTTGGTACAATGGTGGATTGATTTTCCTGCCTGGAGGGGTCGAATTACACTGCTCCAGTAAAGTGATTGTTTAAAAGAAAGGAACAATCTGATTCAAATTCAGAAGAACAAATGGATTCAAGGAATGAAAATGAAGCATTCAAATATAAAAAACAGAAATTTGTGCGATTCTCTCAACAAAACATCAACATGTCACGAGAAGGAGTGAAATTTCATTGTAACAACAATTTCGCAACACATGCATTCTGCACCAATTACAGACAGAATTTAAGGATAAACGGGCCAAACTGACCTTAAAATTAAGAGTCCAAATTTCGTGTCAGGTTAGAGAATAGTGTGGTGGCTGAGAGAAATGAAACAAGTGGTCCTGTAACTTTGTGTACTTCAATGATATCCATATATCTGCTGAAGTGGCAAATCAGGGTATCATGTAAGATTCCGCGGCTAGATCTACTTGTCTCGTGCAGATGTTTCTTTAATCGCTGATACAGGAGACAGCGAGGTTATTTGTTGTTCTACTTTTTCTTACTTTGAAGGAAAACAAAGAAGGTCGATTAGGACAATTACGCTGTCTAACACAGGTGTGGTGTCGTCTGTATTGTCATAGAAACCATTGCTTAGTAGTGGCTACTGAGGATCACATGACTGGTTGTCCTGCCTCAATTTGCTGCTATTTCTATTAAAAATTCACGACAAATTTCTCGATGAAATTCATTTTCATTGAAGCTAAAATGATGTCTTCTGCTGTACATGTAATACCTTTACAAGTTCTTTCTGAGTCTTTTCTAAACTTGTAAGAAATTTAGAAATGAATCAAATGCCTCAAAATTGCGTTCCAATAACGAAAGGTCGAAAAATATCGCGTGAAGCACAAACAATTCCTATCAAATATGAAGTCAACATTGATCACAGTTATGCAAAATACGTCTTGCTCAATTTCAAGACAAGTGCTCCCACAGGTCCAAAAGTGGACGTGCGTCACAGATTGGTAACCCCATGGTCCTAGATAACCTAGATAAGGGACTACCACGACCTCCGCCAATGTTTCTCTTCAAAAACAGAACGAGTGCATCGATCCCATCACACGACGGATCTTTGTACGGAGGATTTTTGACGTCTCATAGATCACATCGAACTTTTTATTGTTTGACAGTAAAATGAGCTTTATTTTTTGGAATAGCACTTCACATTTACACGATGGACCTTTTTTTATTAATAATTAGTGTGACCATAATGAGAGGGACGTCATGCTCGAAGGATTGTGAATACAACTGAATAGAAACGTTTATGCATTATAGATGGGTTATGTCCCGATAGTACGTCTTCTCGTCTTACCAGATCGGCAGCCGGAACGACTACTAGAAAATAGGCGTCAGGACAGATTGCCAAGTGTTTAGAAATTAATGCATTTAATCTATGATTCCAATAGCATAACAATAGCAGTAGTAGTAGGTTTCAATACAAAAGGTCTATCCATGGAACAAAAGCAACCTGCTTCTGTTATGAAAACATTTACAAAAAAATGGAATCATCTGCTCAAGAACAGCGAGGCCGCCGACAAAAATGATCATCTTCATTAAAATTTATGAAATTCACAGGACAAAGGAAGTAACAAAGCACTACATGCGGTGATTATGATAACATCAAGTAAAGCATCTCTTACATAAATATTAACTTGTAGCAACCTGAGGCCTTGTTTCCAGGCTCATCACTAACCTTCTCGTAAATGGCACTGGTCCAGATAAGCCTCCCGGAATCAATAAAAGAAGCACTAAAACAGACAATGCGCATTTAGGCATAATGCAATGTACACAGGATATGAAAAACAAAATTTTGTTTGCTAATGGGAACCGATACAACATTGGTAAGGCATCGAAATGCGTTCCGATCAATTGCAGATATCAGTGTCAAATACATAACTACATACATTACAAGCCAGTCAACAAATGATGTTGCCTTTTAGTCCTATTGGAACATATTTTTTCAGGTTCCAAAGCCAATTTCCTGAAGGGTTCCTCTTCCGAGTGAAATTGTGACCGTTTTACATGTAGCAGCTCCGTTTTATTTATCGGCGTTGACGATGGCGTCAGCAAATCTTCAGAATATTTCCTGTAACGCACAGGGAGCGAGAAATCTTAATCTGAGGATATGTTCAAGGCATTGGCTTCGTAGAAAAATTAGCTGAAGATTAATTATAGCAAAACATATCCTTCTTCCTGTACCTGGATTATTTTACCTAATAAAATGTCACTTAAGAAAGGGATTTAGAACTAGAAAACTTAAGCAATCAGGTGTAGCTTTCATGCAATGCAAATTTACCTTTTCCGAATTGGTGCTCAGATATTTACCGACCCATGTTGCAGGCTGATGAATTTATGTTTAGAAACCACTTCTCCTGAATTATATATGTCACCTTAAGATAAAATAATAAAGGTAGATAAATGGATAAAAAGGGCAAAAGTGGACAGAGCTGCCACCATAATTTTCAGAAGTTTTAAACTTTTTATAATTGATCGCCTTTGCTGGTGTCAGAGTCACGTTGGATCTCATCAGGAGCTGCTCGTGACTCAATTACACAGACAAGATGACATTCACACCGACAAGTACTTATAAGTACTCAAATACTCATAGCTGCAGAAACCTAATCACGAAGACAGCCATTGGGTTTTGTTACGTGAAAGACGCTGTTACGTTTATTGCTTGTGATGTTGGCGTCTACAGCGAGTAATTTAACAATCCGTCATTGTTGGAATTGCCCTGAATAATTCATTGCGTTGCAGATGTACATGTATCTAATATATTATTGTGATTCCACGTCCCAAATTACATGTAAAGGTTTTGACAATATATTCATCTTATTGCACTTAAAATATACATATCTGCTGTTGTCTGTGTGTTTTTTAATATATGTATAGTTTTCATATACCTCTTCCACCTTTTTGTCCTCAATGAATACCACTGTGAGGGCCTTGTACCAAGGCGTAAAAGTCTATTAGGATTTCTAATACAATTCCGCGTAGAAAGGGATGATTTAAGCCCCCAGAATGTTGTCGGTTTAACCTTAGCAAGCAAGGTACAGGATCATATTTTATCGTACTAGTTATCATGATTCCTTCTTTTTGTTAAAGTTCCGTGTTTGTTGAATGTCAATGCTATCAATGTGACAGTTTTAAACCGAACAGTCTCCTTCAGGACCCCTGGGGTTACAAAATGCTGTCGTATCGTCAGACGGTGTAATTACAAACTAAGAAAAGAAAGGAGACGTTATCTCACGGGTTACACCTTGTTTACACGTAACTTCTGCATGTGCGTTTGTGTCAAACGTCATGAATGGGTTCCATGGCAACAAGTGATAGTGTTTACACTTGACGTCTCAATTATCAAGAATAGGACAGCAAAGATCAAAGGAAAACGCAAACGCAGACGTTACGTGTAAACCAGCCTTTACATCCAAACAGAACTCAAAGCTTGTCTCGGCAGAAAATGTCAAAATTCAGTACTGTTTCAAGAAAACATTCAATTCCTATATCTATGTTTTTGGTGGTTAATGACACAATGAAAATTCAGAAGGAAATTTAGTATGTAAATTTCCATATTTTAGAAAATATGGTGAAATGACCAAAATCCCATGACGTAAAGTTGCCTTTTTACAGTTTTATCACTATACTTTCCAAATTAAGACTCCATAAGTAAAGTATCTTCCAGAATAGTTGATTGTACTATTATCTACTCAAACATAGATATAGGAATTGAATATTTTCCAAAAAAGTATTAAGTTTTTATGTTTTCTGCCAAGACAACAAGTCATGAGTTCCGTTTGAATATATATAACCCTTGTATCTTCAGATCATTTCTCTGCTGTATGTGTGAGGTATTTTTTTCTGGAAGTGGATGGAAATTATTGTAAAATCCTCAGCTGTTGCTGGCTAATCCTAAAGAGGTGATCGTCTTAAGTTGCACCCCTAAATCTCAATGCATTAAAATTTCAGCAGAGTCTTTCGAGCTTCATAACCTGTGTAATGGCGCGTTCACACTGCACGGAACCGGGACCGGGACAGGGACCAGGAAAAAATGGGTTTGTATATATTATGCAGAACTGTTCATACTGCACCAGGACCTGGAATTGGAGTAGACCCATTGTCTCCTATTGTGCCAGTTCCGTTTCCTGTCCCTGTCCCGTTCCCGGTTCCGTGCAGTGTGAACGTGCCATTAGGGTCATCATTTCTCGGACTCTGTTTTCGGACAATATCTTTGTCGGTTGTTAAATTTTTTTAGAGTTTGCTTGCTGTCAAATTGGAAGCACATTCGTGACGTGCAGTGAATCTCGATTTCTGTGCAACTAAAAGAATGCGTAATGATATCGGACCAGCTGAACAAGATTCATCAGCAAAAGTAGAGGGATAAGGTCAAGGGTTTGAGAATGCTCTTCGGTATCGATTAGGTTCTCAAGTGTAACTGTTTCTTCAGGTTTTTCCTCATTAAAGCGGGACTTTTTTCTCCAGGCAAAAAGCCTTCGAAAAATTACCAGTTAGAAATGTCTTCCTTCGGCTCAATAAATTTTATGAACGATCAAAAGTCATGTTGGTATTGCTAGTAGTAAACCACGATAACTAGAAATTATTCAATCCAAATCGCATTAAACTGGCCCCTTGCTAAGTTCTTGGTGTGTTGCATTGGTAACGAGGTGCGCATGCAGGCAAGTGAGCGATTTACAGTCGAGATTTATTTTGGATTGCGTAATGATATGTCTGATAGTCTGAGATCTACCACTGCAAGTGGCACTGTTCACGAAAACAAAGGCAGCCCCTCTTCAGGAATAAAAATGATATTGTTCCAGTGTTAGTGTTTAAAAGGGAATCAAAATGTTTATTTGATTGTCACTGTGGGTGTTCAGATGCTCGCAATTCCACGCAATACCATTGCTGAAAGTTTGTCAGAAAAATTTATTTGTGAACATTTGACTGGAGGATCAAAACCTAAGCAGCTGCTGAAAATAAACTATGTAGATCCGAGCAGGGTATTTCAGACCAGACAGTCCCACTAATAATCATGAAGTTCGGAATTTCTAAAGTGATATATTTTGCTGAATTTTTCCTCCTCTCTTCTCTGAGAGCGTCAGCTTTAGCTTGGGATGAAGGTTGGGGGAGGGGAGGCAGAGTAAAAGATAATCCGCGATCCAGTCTCTGCTGCTCCGAGGCAATCTGTAATCCACCAGCATCTGGGTACAGTAGGCAACATGGGTTCCAAGGAATTCCATGTGGTACATCAAAAAAACTCGCGCCATGATAGATCGCCGCCTACACTGGGTAACAACCCCCTGCGAGGATAAGATAAGCATGCTATTCATACTTAACTGATTAAAAGGTTATGCGAAAAAGTAAATAGTAAATATCTGGCATTTCAACCATCATAAACTTGTTAAAACACCTTTCCTTCCTAAGCAATTGATTCATCAGTTCTGGATTATGACAATAATTTGTACAGCTGCTAATTTACTGCTTAATCCAAACCTAAAAATATTTGGGGGAAAATAAGGCAACGCGTACCATTGTACTGTGGCGCTAACTGGCTAACTTCCTTCCTCCTTGGGACAGAAAGGTTAAAGTTGAAATGTGAAAGAAGAGAAAAAAAACCTGATAGGCGGACGACTGAGGTCATGACACTGGGTACAGAAATAGACTGAAGCATGTTGATTTGTGTCCATGTTATCCAGAAAATTACAAAAAAAAGTCCAGAAAACGATTCAGAACATGATAAAATATTCGTTGCTTTCCACAATAACATATATATACGTTGGGCATTTTGATTGCTCATTTTTGGTTTCATTAAGTCTGCAAAACAAATACTGCACTATGAAGGAGTTCCAAAATAACTTGTGAAAAAGATTATTTGTTCGTGAAGTTTGAACAGAAATTGACAGAAGCTGATAAACCACTAAAGCATGAATTGGAGTCAATCCGATTCAAGTTTTATCATACAATTCTCTTGTCGTTTCCCTCCAAAATGTGCCAATCACGCCAATCCTTACTAATTTCACACTGGGTTCATGAAAGGATTTTGACGTCGATCTTTCGCTGATTGGCTCCAAAGAAATGATGTGGAAAACCTCTTTCGTAATGATCCAATCTGTTATATGTGTCTCGTTAGGTGTGTGGTAACATCTTGCTCTCTTACTTAAGAGTTTGCTGGTTCAAATATTTTTTTACAAAAATATTTCCATTGAAATTCATTGAATGTAGTGAAGATATTTAGGGAAAACTCAATAACGCGATGAAAGACTCATTCTTACAGGCGCATGATGATTTCAATTTCCTGAATTGTCGGGATTACAAGTTTAGGATTATAACAGATGAATTTAAGGATATCTTTGAAAATGCTTATAACTCATGGTGGTTGAACTTAATACATATTCAACAGATCTAAACTTTCACCCTGATTGTGAGTTATAACTTCACAATATTGTGATGGATGCAAAGGCATGCCATAACATCATTTGTATCATTTGAAGGGTTTGTACCAAATGAGAGTACTAAGTACTGGCAGCAATGTTGTGTTAGAAATAGTAGTCCCTTCAACCCAAGAACATTGAAATTTTGTTGGCCATTCACATCGATCGATCTGGTCGGACAGTGCGCCGCTCTAGTGAATTCATGTCGTGTGGACATCGTTTACTGGTAAAACTTTGATTCTGTTGATTTCCCTTTTGGGATATGTATCTTTGTTTCAAATGCAAATAGAAATATGCAAAGATGATTAAATAAAGAGTGTATCTCTGATGTGTTCCCGTGTTGTTCTCCTGATTTTAATTTGCCCAAAAAATCAGCCAAAATGTGACACCTGTTTAATTTTAACATTTCAGTTTTTAGACCATCTGAAATGCAGCAATTTAAATGAAGTGTGAATTTGACACATTTTAACATTTGTTCCAAGTAAAAATATGTAAATATATAAAGAAGACATGACAGAATTTTGAAATTGCTACAGAGGTCCTTATTCTAGTATAATTTTTGTGGACAATATGTAGTTAATTTCTTGGATAAACTTATTTCCTTTATATTGTTTATCTCTTTTTCGAATGCGATGGTGACTTGCACAGGGAGCCAAAAAAATTTAGTATTGCAACCGTATTTTGAAGAGGCTAATTATATTAACTGGCAGTGTTGTTGTTCTCTCGCTCAAATGTCTCCATAGTATTGCAATGATCCACATAAGTGTTTGGTCAGCAAAGGACAATGAAAATTGCAAACATCTCAATTTTTGTTGCTGTGGAATGTAGAAAAATGTTATTAATTGACCACAGATAATCCCAATCTAAATATCGGCTAGGAAAACTGAATAATTTGTCACGTTCAAGTCAAAAATGAAAGAGTGTATGCGGATTGATTTGTACAACTAACGGGCGATTTCAATGTCACAATGCAGCGAAGTCTTCAAAATATTCCTGTTGAAGAGTTTTAGGAAATTGGATTAAATCATGACTATGTGAATTAAGTTTTTGTTTCAAAATAGCAGTCCAGCTACTGGAATAAGGCTGTTTGTTTGTATTCTTTCACTTTTGTTTTTCGATCAAAGGTCAACAGATCTTCCAAGAGATACCCTGGCCAACTGACACGGCTAGTAGCAAGGTTGTGACGGAAAGAAACTTCAGCCTGTGAAGTGGTGTCCTTGTCCTTGTAACGAAAACATAAACAGCGAGATTCTATCTGCCATTACCTCTAATTCGTTCCGTTTTCATGTTTATCAGGAGCAGCTGTGGAAAACAATCGTTTTTTATTTAAAAACATAATTTTTTCTCAAAATCAAAAACACAAAAGTTGCATGAACATTTAATCAGGTGATTTGATGGTATTTAAGTCTTATTGTCGGGTGCATGCACATATTGAAATTTGTTAAAAAGATCCACAAAATTATTATTCAATGTGGCTTATTTGAAAAGTGTCTTTTTCAGACTCACAAAATGAGAATAAAAAATCTGCAATGAGTTTTAACTCCCCATCTCTTTTGGACAATCGTACTGAGCGAAACTCACAGTTAATTAATCAATTTTCTTTATTGTTTGATACTAAGTCAGGACGATTTTGTTTAAAGAACTTAATATTCCATATTGCAATGCGCCATTAATGATTCATTCAGTTCTTTGATCACTCTGGATGTTGGTGGTTGATTTTTCAAGGCTGTTCCAGAAAACCGCACGTCACGAGCTTTTTGTACCTCCACTAGGAAAAACAGCTACGAATATCCTTTGTAAAAAGAGCAAAAGGGTTCTCAAATGGAACATTTTGGCATTAATTTTGTTTGTATTACGAGTTGAAAGATACTTTGATACCTGTATCCATGTCTGATCTGTCAGACCTGTTTTAATTTGACACGTTATTTTTGACTTTTGGATTTTGAGCTTCAAGGTAAAACAAATAGTAGTAAGTCAGGCAAGTTTAGTGTTTGAACTGACCTCACAGAGAATAAGGGGTATGAAGACAGAGGCTACTGAATGGGAAAATAGCCATTTTTCTAATTAGCAGCTGTGCATATTGCCTCAACCTGTTCAATATACATTTCCAAATTGGTCTGCAAAATAAGACGCTCCTGTACATTAATGATTGGTGGCTCGTTAGAGTCACCTTAGTGGTTGATTGACGGTTTTTGCCCCGAAATTTTGGGTCCGTGGTGGGGACCTACGAAGGCCTTTTGCCGCTCAGTGACTATACATGGGATGATGGTTCTATTTGCAGGTGGTGG
>JBCAUG010003561.1:0-11463 GCA_038406175.1 Haplosyllis leylae | reverse complement strand
CTAGGACAGGCTATCCCCCAACCCCCACTCCAAGACCAGGACAGAGTACCCCTCCCCCACCCTCCCTCCCCCCGGTGAAAACATTACCTTCCTTCGTACTTTGTACGCGGGCAGTAAACATCCCTGTCGTACTGAAGAAAGCTATGCCCCAGAATCGAATGGGAATAACAAAAGACACACGTTTCCTTATTTCTTTGCACACCAATGACTTTTGTATTAACCCTTCAACCTCGACACATTTTATGAACATTTTTATTTTGAAAGGTCCTTAACTGGAGTCGTTCTGAAGAATTGCACAGGCTCAATCCATTACGGCAATTGCCTGTAGACTGCCATTGAGATGAGGCCACCTTAAGACGACCAATAAATGAGCTGAACTTGGACCCCGTCAATGGAAAATGCTCACTAGCTATTCCAGGTTCAGGCAAGAATTAATGTGGATTTGGTGGCCTTCATTATAAGTCTGCTGAACTCTTTAGTTCGGATACTGAAAGTTCAAATCATCAAGATTTCATGGAAACGAGTCCTGTGTTTGTGGAAAGAGTACATGTAAATCTGTCCAGCAAATTTTGGATCTGAATAAAAATACCTGTTTTATTAACATTTTCATTTTGAAAGGTGGACACAAATAAACTATATAAGAGGCAAAACTAAAAGAGTTCGTGGTATTGATTGATATATTATGCCGTCTACAGCCAGATAAAACGTAAATTGACCATAAATCTCTGGTATGTGCAGAAACTTATCTTAATGCTCAATAAATGTTTTCCTAACACTGAGATGCTCGGGGATTTTCACAAAAGGTCTGCAGGTTTATGCTAAGGGAACGAAACATAAAACCACACACTTACAGTTGTTATGGACCGATAAGTGAATGTGGAAAATACAGTGGCAGATCCAGAAACTGAGTAGAAGGGGCTAGCAATCCTGAAATCCACCATATTTTTCTGACCCTTGGATTCACTGCTGAAACATGTAGCACGGGTTGCATTCAAAAAGGACAAATGACTTGTTGTCTTGGCTTAAAACGTCAAAATTGAGAACTTGGTTTGGAAAATATTCAATTCCCATTTCGGGGTTTCATTGGATAATGACACAATCAAAAACATTTAATTTTTAAATTCCCATATGTTTTTTTAAATATTGTGAAATAACTGTAGAATGCAAGTCATCTTTGGTAATTATTGGTTATTTCACTATTTGTTTGTTTTACTTAATATAGCACCGACTTCAATGCATAGTTATCAGAGGTGCTTTACAATGTTACACACTACTGCTCAGGCATCCAACTTTTGTGTCACTCCATCATGTGGGGGAGCCACCCCCTCCCAGATCAACTCCCTGGGGAGCGTACAGGACTACCTCCTCATGCGAGGTAGAGCCTCATTATGGTTCCGCCGTACACTTTGTGTAAACAAACCATTTGTTTTTGCCCAGAACAAATCATGTTGGCACACTTTTTGTCAAACAAACCCCCCCCCCCCCACCCCCCATCACCAGACATAGGGAAATTTGGTTTTTAGCAGATTTGGACTCAGCAAGAAAAGTTGGAAGTTGGTCACCAACCAGCCCCCTTGCCCCCCACTAGATATAGGGAGATTTGGTTTTTAGCAGATTTGGACTCAGCATCAAAACTTGGAAGTGGGTCCCCCTGTCCAGGGGTGCCTTGTTTTACCATTCTTTCAATCCTTACTGGTAAAATTCCCAGTTGAAATTGTGCTATTATAAAGCACTGGTATTTTGAGATATTAATGATTAAATAACTATCAAAACATATTGAAAACTTAAACTTTTAAGAGAACCTTAGTTTTTTTGTTATTGTCTATTACTGAACATACCTTGCCGAGATAGAAATTTTTCTAGCATATCTGAGGAAGCAAAACTCTCATAATTCAGTTCTGCCATAACTTCTTGAGACTGCCAATCTAAATGATGTCAGCTCCTATTTTTGGGTGTGCTGTTAAAATAATTGTGAGGATGTAGTGATTATCTATTCTGCATATTATATTGAATAGTCATACCAACACAAGTTTGATGTGAATAGTATCATTCCACTTTCTCCTATCAAGCCAAAATTGGATACAATTTATAAATCCATAACATATTATGGCAAGCCCTCATCTGAATATCATCTATTATCTATAAATTTTTCAAATTCTAAAGTAGGGATTATCTTGCTTTCAAATAACTTGACATAAAAGAACTACAATTAAAGTCATCAAAATTCTTCACAATACTAATTAATTTTCCTAAAGCATATCCACCAGCACAAAGTAGCTGTTTATCACAAAAACAAATTTTAGGTCTTGATCAATCTACACTCTATATATTTGTATTTTGACACTGATTTCCGATGTTCTCCTTTAAACTGAAAAATTTTATCTCAATTATAGTTCTAATGTCACACTAGTTTCTACCTTTGTAATGTCTTAGTGATTTCATTTTACTCACACTAATTTTCTAGAGCATCAAATTGTTTCTGTAGTCTGAGCCTTGTCTTATATAATAATATATTATCTATGCAGGTCAAAATACTGATAATATCACTATCAATATCCAACCCTACATAAAGATTGTTGATTTATTCAATTAAATTATTTAAGGAGAGGTTAAAAAAGATGGGAGAATTGTAGTCCCCTTGATTCACACCAATGCTATTATCAAATGTCACCAATATTACAATTACTTGGTTTATTGTATTAAACTCAACCCCAGTCAGAATTGAGTGTCCACCTGGTCAGTGATAAGAGCAAGAGTTAATCTCAGGGGGTGATGGCAGTTATTCATGGGTGTTAGTTCATGCACTGGACTATTTGTGAAGAAGGAGTGGCTGACTGTACAACTGGGTGAGGGGGTAGACTTCTAAGGGGGTGGCTTCCCACGTGGTGAAGAATACAAACACTCAGCTAATGCACAGTCTTTATTGTTACTCCTAAGACTGGTTAATGTGAAGCAAGGAAAATCAACAATCAAAGTCTGAAGAAGTGACATTAATAGTCCAATAGTTCCTTTGTAAGTCCAATAGATGTACATTCACAATGTGAGGGGTTGGAACGTCATCAATAACACAGTTCACAGACAGTACATGCAGACACATATTTGAGGAGATCTTGAGGAGATCACATGGTCTAAAGTCTAAAGTGCAGTTCAAATACAGCTCATAGTGAAAGCAGTTCAAAGTGTAGTCTAAAATGTAGTTCAAGTCAAAGTGCAGGAGGACAAGCACAGGGGTACTAGTGCAGCTAAGAAACTCTGTAAGCAAATACATTCATAAATACAATGACATAAATATGGACTTTAAGTTTAAGTTAACTTCTCACATTTACTTGCACAGACTACATAAAACTATTAAAATGACATTTAAGTAACAGGTTGTGCATGAGGAGTTAACCTGGTTCTTCACCTCCTCAGGATCTAAAAGTATTGCCAAAACATCCAAAATGCAATTTGAGGGATCCTGAGGGCAGAAACAGTTCATCTCCTCACAGATACCTGAGAAGTTCCTGCTGTTTGCTATTATGACACTGAACATTCTGGTGGCATTTCTGGAGGTCATATTTTCATAGGGTGTGCCTCCCTTTTACACTTAACACATGGTCACCAGAATATCAGTGTTACCACACAAAGTAGTACCCATGAGGTGGTGGCAACTTGGGAAAGGCCTGGAGCTATTCAGCACATTTGGTGGTTAATGTAGGTACTGAAACAAACTAACTAAGGTTTGTGCTAGTCTCAACACAATTGGACCAGCAGTTATTGCTGTAGAGGTCTGAGGGGGTGAGTAGGAATACACACTGACATGTCATGCTGTGGTTGGTCAACTGGGTCAGGCGATCAGCTCATTGGGTATTGCTTTGAGTCCATGTGATCCAGGGACACTGATTTGATATTTCCTAAGGGGGTGGACAGAAGGATGTGTGATTAATGCATGGGGATTATGTGGAACCTTCTGAGGAGGTGGCTGTGGACATATTAATGCTCCTTTGGTCATCAGAAATGTATTTTCGGTTTGCCCTTATCTCCTCAGTTTCACAACGCTATACCCTCAACCTGTTACACAAAGTTGTCAGTAATTTCTTGATTTATTCTAACATATATTTGGTATTCTGGTTACTAACTCTGTAGAAGTCTAGAATTCTACCATCTTGTAATGTTTCTCTTGAAATCTCCAACACACGAAAATACAAGCAATATATTTATCACTTTGCTAAATATGATAGATTTGCATAAGTTAAAGACATATTCAATAGTAGAATGATTTTTCCCAAATCTACTCTGAGACTTATCCAGTGTATGCTTAACTTCCACATGCCCATAAATTCTTATTTTATTTTCTTACTATATATGTTGTCGATACTTTATAGACTACTTTGGGACCTCAGTATGATAGAGGATCAGCAAGAACAAGAGGTAAAAATTAACTGTCAATATACGTAACACTTTATCTGGATGCATGACCTTTACTAATAAGGCAAAGAATAAGCAAACATAACAGAATGGAAATACAAAAACATTATATTTGTTAAAATCAACTCAAACGTAAACTGCACTAAGTCACCTGTTAGTGCAAAACAAAAATTCTTACAAATGCAGACTTAAATGGATTTAAATGTGGCCTTTCATAATTCCATTAATGTCTTGTTGATGCACTCAATGTCACCTGCGATCCTATATTCTTCTTTGATCCTCCCGGAAGTGTTCGACTTCAATCCACAGACCGATGTGAACTCAACTCGATCGAAATGCAACCTCGAGTTTTTTTGCCCACTACTTTAATTGGTTACATTTTAAAATTAATCATACATTTCTTTATCCTGTACTAATTGGAAATTTATCTTACTGCGTAACATTGTTTACCAGATAGATGCCTCAAAATCTTTTACATTAACACAAAACTCATGGAACAAGTGAATAAACATGAACAAGAGAATAATAAGCCACTTTTCTGTACTTCGTGCTGTGGATTCTTTTACGTAATTGATCTATCTAAGACATGCCTCAACACTTGTTTCTGCTAATATTTTGGTCAAATATTCTCCACGAATCAATCTTTTCTTTAACATCTGGCAGCAATACAAAATCTTTAGTCGAGGATGCACCACAAGTAATTCCTTGTTGAAATGTTAAGTATTCTATTCTTAATAAAACGTGTGGTGTTCTGGCAAATGAGACCCCACATATCGCCTTTCATGTGACCGTAAAAGCTGCTGTGATTTGCACTGATTCCGACAAGAGTGAACTGGTTTGGATATTAAAATCTACGGCCTGTCTCTGCCATCTGCTGTATGAGTACTGGAAGGTGATTATTACACATCAAATACAAGCAACTCTTCACATCTCCACCATATTGACGAATATCAACACGTGGATGTCAGATTACATATATAAATGTATTCTGAAGGAAAGGAGAACACCCAATTTTCTTACAAAATACCTGATCTTTCCGTCAGTATATTTGGGTATTCGGTGTCTATCAAATAGAATTCGATCAAACTGGGTAGTTCTCCGCGTGGAAAATAGATCAAGAAAAAACTCTGCTCCACAGTGTGCGGCATGATGTAAGGTGACCATCTATGGTTACTGTTTTCATTTGTTTGTTCCTCCAATATATAATTCATCGTGTAGAGACTTCGTTCATCGTTCAAAAACATTTATATAAACTTATTGGTCTCATTTATTTATAGGATAACCTAATCTACTTGCAGGCAAAAGCATTGTGAGCGATAGATTTCCCGTCAGTCTTCACATTCTTAACTTTAAAACCTATGATTTAAACCTGTTAGTGCAGTGTCCCTTGGGTTAAATCTGTCTCGCAATAGACCTGTCTGGTCCGTTTATGACCATCATCAAATTTGCATGATAGCCATGGCTGACATATCACCTTTTTAAGGCCAGATGATCTATCATACCTGCAGCTGTAGCTTCTCCTTATTCTCTTGAAGATACTGTTTCAGTAAATAACTGGGATATGAGGATGTTGAAAATTTTATGTGCAACCTTCCGGCGCAAATCGGGATAAAAAACCTTTAACTTGAAAGTTTTTTCGTTGTAGGCAGATTTTTGCCAAGCCAAGATATAGTGTTGTGAAATATGTTTTGAATCATGGAATCAAAAGAAGATATTAGTCTCTTGAATTTATGACCGAATGGGAGATCATGTTTCTAATCCTGAAATAACTTTTCATCCAAATTTTCACCATTTCTATCACGTCTACTAATTAAAATATCAAATGATGTTATTTGCAATTACTTAAGGGAATAGGGAGAAGACTCAGCTGGAATCTTATATTACTCTAGATCGTAACTAGTTTAAACAAGATAAAATCAAATAGCTCAAGAATAGGGTACTGTCTGAAAGGACAATAATGAAGTTATCGGTGTCTAGATGTCAATTTGAGATGACTACACACATTTCATCAAATAATTTAATCACAAAAACAATAAACATAGAATTAATAATGATATTTGATATGCCTACGCGTGTTACTTCCAGAAGCTAAATGACATAACAATGCTAATAACTATTATGTCATTCCTACTAAAGTCCATGCCAAGAACTCAATTCCGAATGATGGTTCTCTAGCTAATGTGGATTGCAGGGCATTTAAATGTATTGACTAACGGATATTGTTGTAAATGCTTGATTTTGAATAAATTGGCATGACTCTTCCCAGTACGGCATTCTTTGATAGAAATGATGTCCCAGGAGGATAAAATTGTTTGAATAGTGTAAGAAAGATCAGTTTATGTACTTTGCCAATGTCAACTAAATTGATGGATGTCCGGTAAGACCTACCCTCAAGCATCATGACATGATGTAAATTGACCATAAATCTCCTGATCATTTAGCTTTATGTAATGAAAATTATCTCTCTGCTTCACAGCCAGAGTATTCGCTGTTGACTTTCCTTCTTACAAAGCAAAATGTACATATTTCTTATTCGTCCCCGCCAGTATCTACCTGGTATGGCTTCTACAGTTCTCATGTTTATCATTTTGGCTGTTGATTACTACAAGTTTGTACAGCTTTTGCACCACGAACGATGCTATGTTACGTTCACCAATTTAACTATTGAGTGACCTTGAGTGACCTTGACTTCAGTTAACCTTGACATTTTAAGTAAGCTTCAGTGGGATATAAGCATACAGTAGTAAACGTTTGATCAAATATGTCATTTTTTCATTTGACCTTGACCTTGACCCAATGGCATTGATACTCATTTTTGACCTACATATGGTCAAGATATATCTGTATGCTGAAAATGAACTTCCTAGCTACAGTAGTTCAAATGTTATACCCGAACAGACAGATAGACAGACAGACACACACAGAGAGGCAGACACACACACACACACACACACACACACACACAGACCTGACTGGAATTATTACCTATCCGCAAACGCGGATGGTAAAGATGTGAGGCACTTGCGTTCAATTTTGACATAATTATATTTTCCCGTTTCTCTAAGTGTCTTTGTGGTGGTTGTGTTCCTTTCATATGAATACAACGAAGAAAATACACGACATACCGCGAAATGATTTGGCCAAAGTGTTAAAGCTTTCAGCATTAACCACTACATTAACCCCTCCCAACCTCTCAGATTTTCCAAGAACCTTTCATCATGCAGCAAACAAGCCCATTCATCAGAGTTTGAAAGGTCTATAGCTGATGTCTTTCTAAAGATTGACACTGGATTCATCTACTAAGCATAACCTTATTTAAACTACTTGCCGATGGCAGAGGAAACTCTTCGTACACAAAAGGATAACAATTGAAAAGTATTAGAAAGTGTTATCTGGATATTGAACCATACATGTAGGACATAAACATTAATTAATCCACATAATACATGTAATCTGTAGAGAATGTTATAAATGGAATTGAAGGTTTGCTGGTGCAAGTTGTAATGTTTAGCAAACAATGCAGCTTTCGAAAAAAACTCCAAAAGTAGAGGATTTCAATAATTTATGGTACAATCCACCCTTTTTATTTTTCATAAACTGATGTAAAATTACGCTTTTGTATTCGAAAACTGCTGTTACCGCACTTTGAATTGTCATTCATTAAAAAGTACTGTAGCACTCGCTACCCTTTTCGCTTTGTGCCATTTAAAGATTCCAAATTCTTTAATTTTACACAGTCCAGTTAACATTTCCACTCCAGATAAAATATTTAAACTATTCGCACAAGAAAAATTGGATAACATACTCCAATAGAACATGGTACAACAAACACCAGAAGAATGTTTACGTGCTTCAACAAAGATAACAGAACTCATGAGGCTACCACTGTTCTTCAAACTTGTCAAATTTAATCAATCCAGTCTAATGGAGCATAGCTAATTCCAACTTGATCATAAATATTACTGTCACTTCCAATTGGAAATCTAATTGCTCAATATTATTAGGAGAGGGCAGACATTTCTGTAGGCAATTTCCAACGCAAATATGGTAGTTTCTGTGAACTTGCCATTGTAAATCCTGTATTGTACTCCATCATAAAACCAATATTTCCTTCGTTAATAATTTTCTATGCGAATTTAATTACTTCATATTGACAATCAATGACGGAATGAAGTATGAAAACATGACCGGAAATGAATTTTTGTAGGTGCACTCGCTCTATTTACGAATCATCGAGAACTGTCATGATATTCTGTTCAGATTAAGCTTTGGTTTTGAAACACCAAACATATTGTAATAGGTTAATAGATATCTAGAGGGCTGTGGGTCAATAAGTGGTTAAGTAAACTTGCCAGTGTATGGTAATTGTGTAGGTAACTATTACAGCTGTCACAAAGTGGTTATTTGATGATCATGGCCCTTATCATGTTGCAGCCCTTCTGCCAACTGGAACTGCATCCAATCAGCTCCCCTTTGTCACATGCACACTCTTATGGGCCAATGAAACCCTTCTGCATGACCCATAGTTATTTTTAGCCAAACAACATAAAGGTGTAAGTAGTGAAGTATGAGTGATATTTCTACTCACACCCCTCTTGCCTGCAATTGTTCTTGAGATTCTTGGCTGCCATCTCAGCTATATAGGTACTACTTTGCATGGTTTACTTTATGTTCATAATTTTAGGGTTTATTCTTCACCCTAGATTGTTCTTCAAGATTATTCTTCAGTAATTTGTGACTGTTCAACAATGCCTAGAATAATGTAAATCTTTGGAATGGACTGATCCTATAAGAGAGGCCTATACACTCTTAAAAGTAGGACCAAAAGAGTAACCACCAGACTGTTAAGTGCTTTGCAGTCCTTCCAGTGGAAACACACAGATTAGACTTTTTGAGTGATTCTGAGTATTCTGTATACTTCTAGTTCTACTTGGGATGTAAGTCCACAGCTCTCTGGCAGACTCAACCTGTTATAGTTACAATTATGGTTCATAACTGAGCATATTTGATTGTATTTTACATGAACCTGCATTGTAGTCCTCTGATTACTCTTTGTTACTCTTCATAATTTTAGGGTTTGTTCTTAAACCTAGATTGTTCTTCAAGATTATTTTTCAGTAATTTGTGATTGTTCAGCAATGCCTAGAATAATGCAAATCTTTGGAATGGACTTGGTTTCAGCCTATCATTCAATTTAAGTGTGACACCCCTCCAAGGGTTGGATCAGTTGTTTCTTTGGTGGATCTCTCCATTACAGTCTTGGAGAATTTATTCAATAAAACTATACAGAAACTGCTTGTTTGTGTTCTTCACCAGTGTGAGTGCTTGATTAGGAGTACTGTCACTGACCACTGGCAGATACTAGTGGCCTAAGCTTGCCACCCCTCTTCACAGCCCCTGTACCAGTCCAGAAACCTCCAACTTCAGTATAAATTGGCTCCCATAGATATAAACCCTGATTGCCCTCAGAGCCCTCCGATGGACTTAGTATAAAAAAGTATACTGATGACAATATTTTCTGCTGTGTCGCGTATATGTGGGATGGCGAAACAAGGGACTGAGACTTCATCACTTTCAAGTTGATGCTTTGTGAGCAACATCTTTCAAGCTATGATTTGTTTTTAAAAGGTACATGGTGGAGGTCTGAATTAAAGCCGAAATTTAACAGACGGAGGAACAGATAATGTTTATCATAATGTGGAAAATAAACCATAAATTATTGCGGAAATATTACATTTTAATAAAAGGGCAAATGGCACAGTCTTTTCACATTTGGACCCTAATTTTCCAACAAAGTGTAACGCACTAATTGAGCATAACTTGCTAATTAGTAACTGTAAGTGATGACCACCTGGTGAGCACAAATAAAGAGAAAACTTTGCGGGAACAAACCCTGGGCAGGTGGCCTTACGGGAGAAGTGGCCATATGTCAATCACTTCAAAAGGCGCAGTTAACTTTTGTTATTGCCGATATGTCTTTGCTCGGAACATTCACAGTTCCTTTTACTTTCTGAGAAAATAAGTTTGCGTCTTTGGTATCGTAATTGTAAAAAGCATCTTTACGACCTAACTAGGAATTTGCATAACACCTCAAATTATTTTCAAGGATTCAAGATGATAATTTAGGAAGCAGCATGCGCTACGATAATCAAAATACCAGAAAGAAAGGAATATTCAAAACACAGTAAAAAAAACATATGTGTGACGATTGCGTGATTTGTCCGCTTTGGTATGTCATATAATGCAAAAGACAATGAACGAAGGAACGGTTTGGCTGCAGCGACGAACATCTGTTGTTTTACATCCGTAAGAGAATCGAATGTCAATAACATTCCATATGATTCGCTTTGTTACGCAACCGGACTTGTAGCACCAGATATCTAATAAATATCACTGTCAAGGGGTGCTAATAACCGCATATTGCGGAGATAATCAAATCAAGTGGAGCCCGTGTGATGGATCGGGTGACACAATCCTAGATTATAGCAGATGGACATATTAAATGTATGACTTGTGTATGAATGTGCTACATAATTAGAACACAAATTGCTAAACTAGTGCCTTGCTGGACAACAGTCTGATCAAATCGCAAAGAAGTTTTTTTTGGGGGGGGGGGGTTAAACTTAAGGAAGAAATTGTTTGTGGTCACAATACACCAAAGTCAAACCTGTAGGAGAATGTAATTATTTTCCGTTTTGTCAGTCCTTCCTCTTGCAAACACAGAATAGAGCAAGATTTTTGTCTTACAAGTGAAAAGTCAGGCTAATTAACCTCACCGTTGTAAATCTAGAGGTAATCAATGAATCCAAAAAAGAATAATACTCCCAACCATAGAACACTCCCAGGACAACCTCTCCTCTTTTCCCTGGGAACTTCGCACTCTCGATTCGAGATATTCATATTATTTTGTTAGTTATTTTGTTAGGTAAACGCCTAAAGACCTGGCAAACCGCTCTATGGCGTTTAATACCGTGTCTGGACTGATACAGGGATCCAAGTCCTTCCTGGATTGTCACTGGTACCAACAAGATGTAACAAAACAAGAAACTAGTGAAA
>JBCAUG010003550.1:0-11464 GCA_038406175.1 Haplosyllis leylae | reverse complement strand
AGAACCGAAAACAGGCATCCAAGTCCTTCCTGGATTGAAACTGGTACCAATAAGATGTAACAAAACAAGAAACTACTCAATTACCATAAAAGTTTACTGTTTTATTGATTTAAATGCCAAAGTTGGATACATTAACAACACATAAGAAATTTGGAATATTGCCCAAAGTTAAATTTTGCCCTTCCCACTGGTGGACCTAAATTAACTGAAATGTGAATAAAATAGGTACTATTAACTGTGAACATTAGGGATTGATACAGGACATTCACACAACCTACACACATGCACACACGCACAACTTAAAATTCACAAGTTTCCTGGTTCCCAGATGTGAATCAAATACTGGAACCTGGACCTGAATAAAGATACATTACAAATCTACTGAAATTACTGGGAAATACTAGAAAACAGTCAATATCCATGTGAACAAGCAAAACTAAGATCCTCACCTCCCCAGAGACCAGGTTCCAACTAAGTCTTCATAGATGTAACTGATGGAGTCCCTGGAGTGCACCATAGAAGGAGACCCCAGGACATGACTAGAAATAGATATAAGAATAGATGTGAACAATGAGCACTGTTAATGATGTCAAATTTTCCAAGTTTTAACAGAAAGACCAAAAATACCCTAAATTACTACAATTTCTAACTGAAAAGCTTGCTCATGTGAATATAACCTCAGATTTGATGTGGCCAATACTCGAAAGCTCTTAAGAGAACAAGAAACTGGCCCATTCACATCTGAGACGAGATCCACAAAAGTCATGACAAAACTACTACATTTTAACCATAATTAACTGAACGTTATGAATACAACAAATATTGGTACCAATGAATGCAAAATAATGCCAAAATACCTGATTTTAGATTATTTTTCCCTTGAAAGTGAAGACAATGACAGATCCTGCATCATGACTATTGAACAGACTATTTCAAACTGAGACTTAACTGCCAAAATGGGAGATACCAAGTAGAAAGACTGAAATCCCTGGGGTGAGCCAGGTTCCCACAAATCCATCCAAATTAAAGACAAACCACAATGTGGCAATCTGGGCATGAAATTAGAAGTGCTAGGGCAAGAAAAGACATGGTCCATACATTTTAGTGGCAAAACAGGAATATTCTCCTTGAAATAACATGTAAGAACTCCTGCCAAAGTGCCACAGTGAAAGGACCCGGTCATCCCTTGACCACACACTTTAATGGTATTGCCCAAAAGGCCACAGGGTGGTGGATCTTTAATGGACTTTATAATGCTTGGTTCACACGGAAAGACGAGAAAGACAAAGAAATCCCCAACGGTGGTCCCCCATCGTTACATTTTTGTTCCATCAAATTTAAGAAATATTAAAACCAAAATGTGTTTCAGGAGATCTGGAACAAATGATTAAATTTTTGTCCAAAATATCTTTTCCATTAGATTTCAACACCTTTGAAACCAAAATGTGTTTAAGGGGGTTCTAAACAAGTCACACTCTTTATTTTCATTTATCTATCTTAGCAGCTACCTATTTGTCAACCTGTCTCTGGCTCTGTCTAGAGCTAGCTACCCATTTTATTAGCTAGATGTACCCAACCCCCTGGAAAACACCAGATTTGGCTTGACATAAATTCAAACCAAAAAATTTTCTCGGGAATATCTACCGAACCAAATGAGATAACAGCAGGTTTGGCTTGATACAAATTAATACTGAAATGTTTTTCTCAGGACTACCCACCCATCCGAAACACTTAAAGTACAAACTCATGCGGTGCAACACAATACTAATCAGCATTCTTGTTTATACTGTCTAGATAGTGTATGGAAAGAGTTCATACAGTCTTTATTTTACACATGTCAAGATTATAGAAGATGGACATTAAGATGAACAAAAGTACACCTTGAGTTTCTCCGAGTTCTGACTCAATCTGGAAAACCCTGAAAATTTACAATACACCTGAGAACAATGGGAAACCTTTGATTTCTGCTCAAATGATATTTGGAAAGAAATGAATGTTTCTCAATTTGCTGTTTCTGTCATACTTATATGTTCTTGTTTTCTGTTTTAGCAATGAAGCCTCATGAAATCCAAGAGAAGTTAGGATTGACTCGCATTAGGGATCGTAATTGGTATGTCCAGCCGTCATGTGCTACGACAGGAGATGGACTCTATGAAGGTTTAACTTGGTTAACGTCAAACGCCAAGTCTTGATTGCTGCAATACCTAGTTATGCTGTAGTAGTCAATCATCAGAAACTTCTCATATTCCCCTGTATATAGCATATATCACGTGACCAGATTTGTGGATAAAAAGATGTTGACCTTGAGACAGCCCTGCACGAGCGAATACTGAACGTTGTTTTTCTTTCCTCTTGCGGAATAGAATCAGGAAACTGGTCAGAAATGGGTAGAAATACGAACAATCAAAATGTTAAGAATAAAAGTACAAGTGTTTAGTTTTAAACTATGAGGACATTTTAGGCTGCGATTTTAGCACTCGCCCAAGTTTAGTAAAAGGCACTGGGCAACAAACTAACTGAATGATCCACATTTCAATAAGTAGCTGAAAGAAATGTCGGAAGGGGTAAAGAGAACACGTTACAAAGTTTGACTCCGAAACTGCATAAAACTTATTTCAAAATTAACTCCATAGGCTGAAGAAGGTTCATCGGATAACATCTAAATATTCCGTAGCACCAAGTCTGAATCCTTCATGCCTACAGTTATTGGTCCTTTGCTGCTTAGTGATAATTCTCAAATCACAGCCTGTTCATAGGATAAAAACAAGTGTGCACAAATTCATTCCAATTTAAAATAGTTCCGTAACTTTATAGAGATACACCGGTATTCTTATCGGTCTAGTTTCTTATCGTAGAAATGTTTGTGCAGCTGATAACAATATATTTCTTGGGAGAAGAATTATCTTTGTGTAAACAACTGGGATAGAGAGTATCTAATTACTTTTGAGAATTAGTTTCTCTCGTTTGAGAGAAGAACGTTTAAAATTGATGGGCAAAGTAACGGTGACTACTTGGGCTTTACTAAAATAGTTTCAATAGGGTGCTTAATGCACAAATGTGCAAAATCATATACAAAGATAATTGTTCAAATGCTAAAGTATGTGATGAATGAAAGACGCAAGTCCAAAAACTGTGTTTGCATGTTAACTTTTGCGAATGTATGAGCAAGAAAGATTTGTGTTTGTTACAGGATTGATTGATGAAATACAAATGTGTGTCTTCTTTGTTGCTTTGTAATATTATATTTTAAGTGTGTATGTGGGTGTGGAATGGGCTATAGCACCGTGATTAATTTACATTACAATGTATGTAGAGTATTTTAATAAATGTACTTTTCTTACTAAAGATATACCGCGCTCAATTATTAGCTATATTGGCAACCATTAAAGACGCAACAATCTGCAAACGGTTAGCAAAATTGAAATATAAACAGGAGTTATTTGATTTTATGATTTTAAGTGAAAGTTGTTTGTGCACAGGCAGCCACATAATTTAGTTGGAAAGGTATTCAAGTTTAAATATGTCTCAAAAAGATCGAAGGCCACTTCCAATGTATTCAAGAAATAATTTGTTTAAATTCTATTACTAAACGTGAGGAAAATTGTCAATGGGCTAGCAATGTAATGTCTCAATTTATTCTTCATTGAGGTACATTTTGCATGCTTTAACCAATTGAATGTTGATGGCTTACATATATATAAAACATTGCATTTATTGCAATGGCCTCAATATGTTATGTTGGGAGCCAGTAAGCCGTCACCTCCGTGAAGTGTAAAGGGTCTTCAAGGCAATGAAAAAATGATGTATAACTTCTGTGTGGTATGTTTAACTGTGACCAACCACCGTACGATCCATGCAAACAATACAATTTGCGGTTTGGTTTGTTTTTAAACAACAAATTCTACTTCTTTTAACAGCAACAGGTTATTATTTAGTGACTGGTGTGTAAGAAATTCACCCTGAAAAAGTTGTTTCCCCCAATCAGGCGCGCCAAGTGTTCTTCAGAGTGGATTTCTTAACATTTGTTCTAAACCCCGTGTATTTATACAGTATCCCAGCTTAGTTAATAAACAGATTGGGTGTAATACAGCCCCATGATAAAATACGGAACTTGAGGGAGTAAAAGGAGAAAGATACTGAACAATTGTATAAACCTTGGCTAAATTTCTCTATCATAAGATTTATTTTGTTGGTGTTAAGCATGATTTATCAACGGAAAATGTCTAGGATTCAGGCTTTGACAAAAAACCAGATCAATAAGGTGACCGACAATACTAACTCCCTTTCAGTGTATGATGCAGTGCAGATTCAAGAAATCTAAATATCCGTATGCTAGCAAAGTAAAAGTAAAGAAGTCAAAAATTCAGAAAATTTGAGATTCGAAAATTAGACACTTCTAAATATTTACCAGTTTAATGCTGTAAAAATAACGGGTAAAAACGTGGTTAAGTTTTATCTTGGGTCAGGCATGGCAACGTTGATCAATATTTTTTAAAAGACATGACTGTTGTTACAAATTATGTTAGTATCGTGGTGTTTAAAACCACTTGATTTCCAATCGTCTTTAAAAGGGGTTGGAAAACGTTCATCACTAGAAATAATGCATTGCGACAGTTTCCAAGTGTTATGCATATGTACTGTTATTACATGTAACGTAATCGGCGGCTAATATAAAAATTTAGGGAGTAGAAATGGATCAGCAAAAAGTAATAGAAGCCTTGTACTTGTAACTGTGAGAATGTGTTACCTCCGATAGGTCTTCCCTTTGTTTTTGGTTGGAAACCATGAACTGTGTAGCATACTTTTTGCCGTTTCTCTCTCTGAAATATCTCGCTTTAGACAGAAAACACAAATGTATATTTTTTATATTGAGTTCTATTTCGAGATAAAAAATGTTAAGATATGTGTGGTGAAACCAATTTTGTTTTGCTAGAGCTGATTGGAATTGGAACATTGTCTTGATATGATGTACCCCAAACATAGTGAGTGAACTTCAAATGATTCAGAAATTCAAGCAAGAGTTAGATGTCAGGTTTGCCTACAATTGTACAATTTTTTTACTAAAACGACAGATGTAGAGGATTGCTACGCACTAGACACTGTTTTGCAGCATCTCGATTTATACTTTAGGAAAAACTGAACCTTTGTAAAGTTATAATTTATCGAGTAATGCGAAAATTGTACACAAACTAATTCTACATTTATGGTAGAAGACTTATCAAATAATTAAAGAGGGGAAATTCAAATACGATTTCCGGAAACATTTAGTGTTTAAGCTACAGTGATCCTCCATGGTGGTCATGTGAAAAGCAAATGAAAGTGTGGAGAGGGGTAAATGAGAAGAATGGTATTTGAAGTAAGGATCAGAATGCAGTAAAAACTGCTATAAGAAGCCCCTAAAATTCGATCGAAATCAGACGGAATTATTTTTTTCGAGACTCGGAATTTTTACCTTTTCGTATGCATGCTTCAAAAATGCAAGATGTAAAAGATGTACTATAAGATTAGAAAAGAATTTCAGCAAAATTTGTGTTGATCTTCGTCGCGGTAAATTGCTAGAAACTTGAGAATTTTTCATTCTATTCTTGCCCTAAATTCATTGAGCAAAAGAGATAAATGACTGGTTTTACTATTCAGCTTTGATTCAAGATCCATACATGTCCATGGAATGAACTGTCATTCGTAATTCACATTTTTTGGCTGGGATGTATGGATGGTAACCTTCATGCAGAATTCTCACTCATTGTAAAATGTTCACAACACTTTCCACATGCGACACAACGTGGAACGTCGATTATTTTCTTTTACATGAGACCAAAAAGTAGTTCTTTCAGATCAGTTGGTAGGGCCAAAGTATCGACCTATTGTAAAAAAAAGAAAAAAAAGAGAAAGACTCATAATAAATATTTGATATTTATATTTGAAACGTTTCAGTAAGTTTTGTGAATTTGTAGATATTTTTAAAAAAAATTTTGTTTGTGTTGTTTCACACAAAAGAGGGATGGACAATAATTCTCGTGCAACCCATACGGACCCCTTTCAATGTAAACAGTAGCACGTGCGTGCAGTTTCCGCTTTGTTACTATAGCAACATAGAACAGACAGCAGATAGTGGTATCCTTGCAGGAATATTGTTTTTTTCGTGTTCCTATTGTTGTAATTGCACAAAACAAAGTAGATATAGCAGAGAGTGGAATTGTTCTTAATATCTACTCACAGAAAGAAGTAAGTGAATGCGTTTCTTGTACGGAAATTTTGCCTAAATTGTAATAAATTCTGGTGGCAATCAGGGCGATAATTTAAATACATTCAGATCCAGTTACGTTTTAGATATTTGTAGACCTAGGTCTACGTCTACCCCTAAATAAATCTAATTTTTGTTTTGTGTGATGAACTGATTTGTACCTTTGCATGGACTAGATATAGCCCGAGTATTACTGGTTGAACATACTAGATTCTAGATTACCTCTAGAAATCTTTCATTAATGTGTTGTTGCCAACATGTTTACACTCGTCTGTTTCAGTACAAAATGCCGCTCATAGAGATTCTGGAGAGAAACAATACAGATAATGTGGACCAAAACGATAGTTTGAACAATCATCTAGTAATAGAGGAAATGTCTGAAGAGAGCTCAGGTATAATATCAAGAATGAACAAGAACGCATGAAGAAGTAAAGTTTTCATTGTTGTTCATGTCATTTAATCAAATGAAACTCCACACAGATTCCTATGAGAGGATTTCATCAACAGACACGAAAATAAAAAATGATCAGGATAACAATGAAAAGCAGAACTATGAAAAACCGCGTGGAGTAACTGAAATCGAGCATAATGATGAAAATGAGGAAAGCATCACGGGCAGCAATTTCACAAAGGAGGACAAGAATGGAACAAATCAAGTAGAAAAATCGAAGGAAGAAAAAAACAGCAAATATTTCAGGTTCGCCTTTATTAATCTTTGAAACTACATGGTTTTGGAATTAAATTCTTACAGAATAGATATCTTACTACACGCTTTCCGTGTAATACAGAGATAAAAAGGGCATGATACGTATACTTCTCACTTTGATGATAGATGTCAAGTCATTTCTCTTTTTTTTTTTTTTTTTTTTGAAGCAGCTGTGCTTTACTTGTAGAAATTGTTCCCTTGAACAGGTGTACTTGATCACTTACGACCGTCATTTTAGGTTAACGAAACGATTCTTGAAACAGCACTGCAAAGAACAGAAATTGTACACGACACCTTATTTGAACGACGTTTTGTATCTTCATTACAAAGGTAACGTTGTTCACTTTCGTTTTCTCAAGAAGCTAAACACAGCGCATGATTAAGAGAATTTGTGACAGAGAACAAATTAAAAGAAAATCTTATTCTTGTCAGCACTGGGTTCCGTTTGTGGCGAGTACAGTAGTAGAATCAGATTTCTGGGCACAAATTGTATAAAAAAAACTGAACCACGTGTTGCCGATTTAGACTCATGAGAAAGTACAATGGATTTAAATCAATTGCTGCCTTGGGAGTAGAAGGCATGGTCGGATTCGAAGTGTGATACATTTGTGTGAATATGCCATTACGAACAGTACAAAATGCAAAGCAAACTGCTGGTTGTAAATGGTTCAGAATTTTCCTTCATAGAAAATGTTTTCGCTCGTTACAACCGAGTGTTTATTGTAACCGAATTCAATGTAAGTAGGACATGGTGTAAGATCATTTTCAACTACACATGTTCCCGGTACAGGATAATAAGCTCTTCACTTTTGTATCTGCAGGTATATACCAAATTGAAGCCTTAGAAGAATATACTGGGTTGAAATGTCTGTGGTTGGAATGTAATGGAATCAGAAGAATAGAAAACCTAGACAATCAAACCAACCTTAGATGCTTATATCTTCATCAGAATATAATCGAAAAAATAGAAAACCTGGGACATTTACAGGAGTTGGACTCACTAAATCTGTCAAACAACGCCATTGAGAAGATCGAGAATCTTTGTGAGCTGTGTTTCAATTATTTAGAATTATATAAGTTTATAATTGTAATTTACTTTGTTAAACGAATAAAAGAAATTTCAGCGGAACTGGGAGGGATACGAACACCCCAACCCACAACTACGTAAAATCCTGAATCCAATACATAATTTTTTGACGATTTATTACAACGTATTTCAAACTGCCTTCCTCTTTCAGCCTGCCTTCCAAAACTAAGCACATTGCAGATCACACACAACCGACTAACAGATGCAGAATCTGTAAGACATCTTCTTCAGTGTGAAAATCTTAGGGTTGTCGACCTGTCACACAACAAAATCGACGATCCAAAAGTTGTTGATATTTTCGCTTCCATGAAGAATTTGGTAAGTGATTTCCATTTTTCCATTGTAATAAACTCACAAAATTAAGTATCGGAATTTTTATTTAAAAATGCACAACATCGTCAATATAATAAAAATTGTAGCATAATTGTTTTTTCCACAGAGAGTGCTGAACCTAATGGGTAATCCCGTCATAAAGAGAATACAAAACTACAGAAGAATTATGACAGTTTCCCTGGTATGAATTTTTATTGGCTAATGCAAAATGAAGTAAATGAGCTGTTCGCCAGCGTGTGTAACGCAGTGATCATCTGATGAAGTCAGAGCGTAGTAATTATCTGGTAATGTTGATGTCAAAGCGTCATACCAACATACTTATTGCACCTTTTCTTGATTAAATCAAACGATTCTCTTACCACCAGTGGACTCCTTCGACCCCATCCAAAATAAAACAAACAATTCTGTTGATAGTCAATTCTGCAAATAGTCAAAAATATAGTTCACAATGCACCAAAGCTACAGTGCCAAATTCTCCAAAATTCCATCACAGGAAAGTCTGTACTGTCTCCCTGTTGATTGTTAGAGATTGAACTGTCTCGTATTTGTCGCTACTAATTTGCAATTTTAAACGCAAATCACACATAATTAAACAGAGGTGTGTCGCACCTTGTAGTAGATCTGGGCAGTGCTGGTAGTTTACTAAAATGAAACCAAGAAGCACGTGGACTTGGTTAGATTTATTATCAGCCAAGACTGAAATAAACTCCAATTGCTTTCATCAAATGAAAACAAAAACCCACCATGACAGTTGACAATAAGATCAGCAATAAATAATACACATTCGATCGAAATGCATTCAATTTTTTTTTCCAGAAAAATCTTCAGTACTTAGATGACAGGCCAGTGTTCCCAAAGGATCGAGCGTGTGCTGAGGCCTGGTAAATGTATATATGTATTTGATTGGTTTACATCGAAATGTTACATAGTGTTTTACATACAAATTTATGGTAATAATTTAATGTCGACAGGGCCCGAGGGGGCAAAGAAGCCGAGAAAGATGAGAGAGAAAAATGGATAAATAAGGAAAAGAAACGCATTGACGACAGTATAAATGGTATTACCATCGGCCTTATTCTTTTGAGTAATACAGTGGTTTTAAATTAAGTATTTGTGATGTGTGTTCTGTTGTATTGTGTTCCAGAAAAATTGGAATCCGAAAAAATTAGAAGATTGAACCGGAGTGGACCCAGAATAAAAAGATGGGAAAAAAAACGTCTTCTTGTATTCTTGTAGCACTTTTGGAGATTAGAAATAAAGCTGAAGCGGAGCGCGAAAGGAAAAGACGAGAAGAAGCAGGTGAAAGCACAGATGGTATTGAACCAGGCAGTGTGGACTGGTTGTATGGAACTAAAAATCCCGAAGAAATTAAAGAAGACAACACCAAGTTGGATCCCTTGGTTGCATCGAATATGTTGGAAGACAAGGACAATGATCTCATTAGGGACGAGGTGAGTGCTACAGTTTATGAGACTAAATGTCTCATGTCAGATACATGAGATAAATTTAATAAAGTACCACGTTCTCAAGTACATGTACTGCATCTCATTGCGGATTCTGTTCAAAAGTGGAAGTGGACTTCAACGGTACATCAGGGGTTGTCTGTGTAATTATGAGAAATGATATATGCCACTGGCAATTCGTCTATCTTAAGGTCGAGGACATTACTCATGTGAAAGCTGACGAAGGAATGAAACCAGATGACACAATTTTCTCAGCCGTACCTCAATCCAGAAAACACTTAATTGCCGAAATATCAGGTATGTTTGATCTATCAAAGCTACTGGAATATCTGTAACTGTACATTTTCATTCCAATTAGAACAAGGAAGCCTTTCAGTCGAAGGCCTACCGCCCGCCCCTCCATCCGTTTCCCATGATGCATCGGGCCAGGGGAGGGGGTTCTGGTCATTCCTGACCTGATCCTTCATTGGGGAGGCACTCCCATGACGACTTGGATGGGGAAGAGATTGGGGTCCATATACCATGATGTCTTGGATCAGAGGAAGGGGGGGGGGGCGCTTGTCTTGGGACAAGGACCCCTAATCCTCTGAACAGATTAGCAGAGACGACTAAAAGCATTATCTTCCCAACAACCATGGGATGCGGGCGGTAACAACATTAGATGCGCCTGAGATTCCGCTTTATGACATGTTGTACTGAAATTGACTCATTCGCATAAATAAATGCAGACGAAAATTCTACAGAAGCAATTGTAAGAGCATCGTCAGAGGACATAGTAGCTGATGACAGTGGCAGTGAAGATGATGAAGATTTGAAAGTGAGTACCAAGCCGTGTTGCCAAACTAAACTGATGTAGTATGTATCTGGGTCAACTAAATGTCGACATTTTTTCTTTAATTAGGAATTTCAAGAAGTTCATTACGCTATCAATAGTCAGCACACCAGGTGGTTAATTCTGTTCAACCATGCCAATTACTTGCAGAATTTGCCACAGCTGGAAGACGTAGACGTGCAAGAAATAATGAAAATTGAAAATGAGAATGTCAAACAGGTAGGTATTTTACCTTGACACCCGAGACATCATGCAAGACCAGTGCCACCTAGACCAGACCTAGGCCGGTGATGTGGGTAAGGGGAAGCCAGTCATCCTTCCTCATTGGTCCTTCCACTAGTGGTGCTTCCAGGGGTGGGTGGGTCATCCTTTCTCACTGGTCCTTCCAGGGAAGGGGCAGGTCAGATGGCTCATGGTCTGCTGACCCCCCCCCCCCCATCCCCCAGACCATGAGCCACCTGGCTGGGGATAGGGGGGGGTGTTCAGGTGACTCATAGTCTAACCCCCTCAACCAGGTGGCTCATGGTCTGGGGAGGGGGTAAGTCAGGTGGCTCACACTCTGACCCCCCCCCCCCCCTCCTTGTGAACACGTCTGAAAACATTACCTTCCCTCGTATTACGTACGTGGTCGGTAATAATAAGATGATGTTGGCCACAGGACCCTGTCCATGTGATCCCAACTACTTTTATACCGCCCGCATTCCAAAGGATGCGAGAAGGTAATGTTTTCACACCTGTCTGTCCACTGGTCCTTTCCTGCGGCGGGGGGGGGGGGGGGGGCAGCTCCTCGTCCCACCAC